>VDFB02323299.1:0-48631 GCA_007258455.2 Sequoia sempervirens | reverse complement strand
CATCTCGTTGAGCAATTTGAAGACCAAGAAAGAAGGATAACTTACCTATCATAGACATTTCAAATTCCTTCTACATTTCTTCAGCAAACTTCTTGAACATTTCATTGTCTCCACCAAAGATTATGTCATCAAAATATACAACTATCAAAATTATTTCATCCTCAATCTTGAAGTAAATATTTCTAATTTTGTAAGATAGGACTCACAAAACAAACTTGCAATTTAACTATCAAGTACTCATCCCAAGTAGTTGTATCTAGAAGATTATGCATGCCCTAATACACTAAATCATTAGAAGCTATGGATGTAGCAATACTAGTTTTATTAGAAGCGACAATAGATGGAGGAGATGAAATTTTAAAATATATCTCTAGAACCTTAATTGATGATGTAACACTAGGATTAAAAAAAACTACATCTAGTCTTCTATGTGCCATCTAAGGCATAAATATGGTATATATAAGAGCTAGTGATTAGTTTATGATCACCATATTATGAATTGTTTTTTTCTTGGAGACTTTTGGAGGTTTTCCTCCTTGAAATGACTTATTATTTTCATGTATTATCATGTATTTGCAACATATGTCTTATTATATTAATCTTTTGTGGAAATTATTTCATTGCAAGAATCAATTTTAAGATTCCAATAGCATAGACTAATCCTCTCTACAATCTATATTATAAATAATAGCAAAGTTTAATACATTTATAAGATTTGGTGTATTAGCTCAAGTTAGGAATAGGGTCACAAAGAAATATACAATAAAATTAACGCAAAGATCAAATATAAAAATAACACAAGACACAAAGACATATATACATGGTTCACCTAATATGGGGCTACATCCACAGAGAAACAATAGTCCTTCCTTTATTCCATCTAGCAAAATGAAAGGATACAACCTACAACACATTCATTGTAACTTTGTCTTCTCTCTATCACAATCTCTTCATGATACAATATATAGTCAAAATACAATACCCTCATAAAAGAGGGTTGCCTTCTAGGACAATAAAAGCCAACATAACATTTGTTGTCAGATCTATGACCTAATGATGAATGGTCCAAATTTACAATGAATAAATATATATAAAATGTGGCTTTTAGGGGCTTCAGACCCCTCACCAAGGGGATGGGCCCCTCAGACCTAGCAAGGGGGTACCCCCCTGCAATCCTCTGCACTATAAATATTAACCAATAAGATTAGAATCCATAACCAACATGTCTTGTTAAGTGGCACCAAACCCCATAGATGATTGATGAGATTTTAACATGGATGAAGATAAGCAACACTAGATTTGTCAAAGTGATTGATTTCGTACACACACACAACTCCTGCAACAATCTTGCAAGAAAATACAAAGAATGAAGTAAAAAGCATAGGGACACCTTTAGAGGCAAACAAGGAGATGAAATTTGCTATACTTGCAAGGATATATGATTCCAATTATTTCATTGTTCTTTCCAAATACCTATGGCCAAAAGGACATGCGTGCTACTCAAATTTTTCAAACTTTGATAAGCCCTAAGAAATGGTCATGCTTGACTTCTATAGACTTTTCATGTCAACAAAATAATGAAGCCTCACTCAAGCTAAAGAAAAATAATATGGAAACCATGTTACTTGATTTCTTCAATACAAAACTTAAAAAAGGAAAGGAAATGACAAAATTGTAAATCTACTCATATTTCAATGGTAGAAAAAGAAATGTATATAGAATATTGAAATCTTCAACCCAAAAACAAAAAAAAAAAGACAATTTAAATGACAACACTAAAATCAAACCAATCAAAAAAGAAAAAAGAAAAAGATGAAAAACCATGTTACTTGATTTCTCCAATACAAAACTTAAAAAAAGAAATGACAAACTTGTAAATTTACTCACATATTTTTCAATAGTAGAAGAAGCAAAGTATAGAATATTGAAATTCTCAACTCAAAAACAAAAAGGACAATTTAAATGACAACACTAAAATCAAAGGAATCAAAAAACAAATAAGCAAAAAGATGAGTCATTTCATACTATTCAATACATAGTAATAAGTGGCAATTCCAATTGTGTATTATTTTTCAATAGTAGAAGAAGCAAAGTAAAGAATATTGAAATCCCCAACTCAAAAACAAAAAAGGACAATTTAAATGACAGCACTACAATCAAACCGATCAAAATACAAATAAGCAAAAAAATGAGTCATTTCATACTATTCAATATATAGTAATAAGTGGCAATTCCAACTGTACCTATTATTTGTTATAAAAATTAAATAATTTACACTACAAATAATTTTTATAATAACAAATGTTTGAACAGTTCCCAAAAAAAAAATCATTGAATCAAAATTTTGGCTGTCACTTATTTTTAATTTTAAGTAAAATTGACAATTATATAATCAAATGTGCAAATAATATAATATATAATTCAATTGATATAAACAAACCCAAAAAAAATCAAACCAAGATACAATTGACAATAACCTATAAATAAAATTATAATTCCTGAAACATGATAGGAGAAGAATATTTGGCAGACTAGGCCAGAGCAGACAAGGGACAAGGAGCCTGCAGAATCCTGTTTTTTTTAATGGTGTTTAGATGCCTAAAAAATAGATAAAATAAGCTGATAAGATTCCCAATGATAGCTATTGGTACAATTGACGGTAGTCGTTTTGAAACACATGCTGGCTTAAACGCATACATATCGTGGTCTCTTCCCCCGAGACAATCGTGCAGTCATCTTCCCAATTAAAAACATACAAAAGCAATGGAGATTTATAATTAACAATCATTGCACAGATTCTTCTCCTCTTCCATGGCTCGCACTGAAACGCGCACATGTTTTCAACACTAAAGTTAAAATGGGGAAAAAAACAATTGAAGCCCATTAAAAAATTTGCACAAAAAATCCGTTTCTGAGCTGTTAGATTCTCTCTTGCGATGTAATATAGGCGGAAGAATCTTATCCAGGCATTCTTTTATTGTTTTGCCAGATTTTGGCTTTATTTTCAATTTGTCCTTCGCCATGTTCATGCACACAATCACACAACTATCAATTACAGAGCTGTTAAATTTTCAGGTAGAAAATTTTCTAACCCGAATTTCAGTTCACTGTGTAGAGATTTGAAAAAATTCTAATCCAAATTTCAGTTCACTGTGTAGAGATTTGAAAAACAGAAAAGCCCAGATAGTTGAAAATTCTGTTTCATGTCTATCCGGTTACAGATTTTGAATTTCAGTCAAGGCTCTGTGCCTCATATTTACATCGCCCTGGTTTTTTTTTTTTTTCTGTCTTAGCTTATGTTATTACAGCAAACTCTGGAATTTATAACCTAGTTTTGGGAATAAATCCTGTTAGAGATGACTGCTGGGTTTACATCTGATTGTTATTATCCAGGGACTGGAAAAATAAATGGGTGTTGTAAAAGTCTGGTGATGCAGGGGATACCCCTGGAGTTTCGAACTCCTGACCTATGTTAGATTCAAGGTCGAACCACGTTATGCCGTACTGTGAGTCCCCAAAGCAATCTGTTGCAGTGTCACTGTAATCCCACAAGCTCTCAATTGACTCCTCCATTTTGCAGGGTATTTCTGTGTATGCAATGTTTTCGGTCTGCTTGAATTCTTTGTCCTCAGAAGGATTGATCAAGATTGTTGTGTCGGAGTTTTCAGGTTCCTGTATTGTTGGTGTTGGGTTTTCATGGAGGATTTGCTTCTGCCTGTCTTCATCTGAAGAGAATTTGTATGCTTCTGCTATGTTGTTTGGTTCGAGTGTAGACAGAGCCTGTGGTAGAGGACTGTGCGTCACGGGGTCGATTCCCATGCGCCTCAGCTTCTTTTTTATGTAGGTGTTCCAGTAGTTTTTGATCTCGTTATCTGTACGCCCTGGCAAATGCGATGCAATCTTGGACCACCTGCAATTTGTAAATTCAGAGTTGAGATTAGATGACTCCAAGCTGTTTAATAGAAAAAAAATTAATGTCTGTCAAATTTGATAGTTGTTTGAATGGGTGTTCTCATATTTAAAATTCATCCTCTGATCTTAGTTTGAACGTCATGAAACACCTTTCAATTTCCAGAATTGTGCCTAATCAACACCATATATATGATTATACTCAAAATTTATAGCATTAAGTAGCTACTGTGGGTCTTGCTGAATATGTTACCTGTTACCCATCTGAGCATGAAGGTCAATGATGAGATTCTCCTCCGACTCTGATAAGACACCCCGTTTCAGATCAGGGCGAAGATAATTTGTCCATCTCAGTCTGCAACTCTTTCCACATCTCAGCAACCCTGTGGAACATCAACCCATATATCTTTCCATCAGACCACTGGCAATCTTAAATCAAGACAATCAATCAAAGATAACGAAGGATCATCTCAAAACTGGACACCCACGGAAGCAACTGTGATGAGAAATAAATACACTCTGATGGGTGTACCAATTTGTATTACTCTGAAATCATCTCAACTATAACAGGGAAGGGGTGATGCAAGATAAGACGACGAAGTTGCTTAAGGCCGGTTTAAACAGAGCTAAGTACATTTATTCTGTAAAATAGAAGAGATCCAATAATAAGATCACTGATATCAAAATTTCACTTTTGTTTTTGGATTAGATTGTGTTAAAGAAAATCACATCAACATTTCGGATCATCAAAAAACAAAATAACTGTTAAAATTCTAACACAATCTAAATTTCAAATCATCAAGAAACAAAAGAACTGTTAAAATTCTAACACAATGTAAATTTCAAATTGTCAAGAAACAAAAGAACACAATCTAATCCAAAAAAACAGTGAACAACAATCATCAATCTTATTATTGCCTTTTAAGTTATGAAGAAAGAAAGAGAATGGAAATAATACCGGCAAGCTTGGGAAGCAGGCGCCAGCAGCAGTGGCCATTGCTAGAAATGAAAGAAACGAGCTTTTTATCTTCCTCTGCAGTCCACGGCCCTTTCTTGAGCCCAACCTTGTCACAGCACGGCCTTCTTCCCATTCCTCTTCCTTTTCCCGAGCTTTGAAGGCGATCCAACAGAGACACACAACTCAAGAACCAAAAATTGAGTTTCTATAACGACAGGAGAAAACTGAAAAGTAATAAAAGGAATGGAGATGGCATGCAGGGTGCAGTGCAGGCGCAGGCAAAACGCCTCTTTCCTAATCCTTGCAAATGCAGTCAAACAGACAGATTTAGGCAAGTTCCGCCATTTGGCACATACCAATAGGATCACAAACTTTCAATAAAGAAACAGAGTGCCCGCTCCTGTCAAATTTCGTAAGAAGACACAGAGCAAGGTACAGTGATTTGAGATAATCTGTGAAGGTGTGCATGCGCAGCAGGAAATCAATGGCGCCTGCAAAGCCCCCCCTCTCTGTTTGTTTCTCTCCTCCCACACCACAACGAATGCCTTTCTCGCCCTCTTTATAAACGTGAAAACTGCACAAGAGAGTCAATAGTTTTCTTGTATTTCCTTGACACGATGTGAATATATATATATATACGAGTAGAGAGAAAAATGTATAGGAAATGAAGATAATGATGGTGTTGTAGCTTTTGGCTTTTGCTTGGCATTTCCTCCTTCCACGCATTGACGGCGCAGTCGTATGGCAACTGACGGAAATGAATAGTGACGGAATTCTGACTTCACGTGAGGGATTCGATTTGACGCCTCCGCGCCGCTTTTATCCGTTCTTACCGTTGGTCTAGCTAAAACTGTCTGTGGCACCGAAATTTTCGACGTCCTTTAATTTTGCATTTCAGTTAATTTTCTCTGTTTTAGATATATAATGAGATTTGATCACTGTCGAAAAGTACTTGAGGGGAGTGTTCTTAGAAGGTATGTATATCTTTGGTTTGGTTGTAATAAAGTTGCTTAAATGTGTGTTGCTTGACTTCTTAGAAAGTAACGAGGTGATAAGTTTAGAATTTGGATTAAGATGATCTAGAGTTTGGAATATCAATTATTTAAATTTTCATGTAAATTTGGTTATGATTGTATTTGTGTAGAAATAATTAGTATATGTGTCTTTAAGATGATTTATATAAAATACATCGAAAGATATTGAGGTGTTTTTTTCAATTAGCAAACTTAAATAAAATAAAAAATCATTGCATTATCTATCGAATGGAAAAACAAAAAATTACATATGAAAATAGAATATAGATTTTTGTTTTTCTTTCATGGATTTGTTGACCACCTATATGTTGTGTTACCATTGTAGAGATACACCTATCGACGTAATTAATATAGATTTATAAATGCAAGTTTAAATTCTATATAGGGAAACAAATTGTATATGGAAAAATGACATAGGTAGTTGTCATTAGGAACTTATTTATTTTTAATATTTGTAAGTCGTCTTTGAAAGGAATCATGTTGATGGACATTGTTTAGGAATTTGTTATGTTAGAATTATTTTCCTTTAGTCAAATCTGTGTTATCAAGTCAATAATATGGAACAATGATTGCAGATAGTACGTAATTTGTGTAATAAGCCTAGACATGTTGATGTAGGATGATGATGAAATGTTCAAGATGCTCTATGATGCTTCTTGGATGATAATGTATATTTTGAATGGAGCTTATGGAGCCCTAATAATGAACTAAGGTTTGTTCATTTATACAACACCCTAGTGCATCGAATTTGAAATATTTCACACTTTAGTCAGCTTATAACAACTAGTTGGAAAGAAGGAAATGACCCCACATTTAAATTTGAAATTTAAAATTTTATGTAATGTCCCCTTCCTAATTAGTTTGGTATGGTGGACAGTTAACCTATTCGACAGATTCTCGTAGGCTAATGTGTTAGGGTTAGGGAATCCTTGGAGACAATTGTATCCAGTAGTTGGTAGTGTCAGGTGTTTATTGAGCTTGGTGCGTGCAATGTGTAGAACATCACTTTCTGGGGTGGTTTTGAGTGATTTCCTCTATACTTACTATTTTTAGTAAGTCAATTTCGAGCACCCATTGGGTCAGTTGTCAGCATTTCTATTTTTAGTTACGTTGATGGAGGTGTTTAATGTCAATATCCAAATATTTAATATAGACCAGTATTTTAATATAAATAACAATACTTTATAATGTTAAATTAAATATTTAACTTTATCGTTATTTAATATTATAAAGTGACTTTATGAAGGGGTACTTTTGGGAGACATAAGAAGTCATTTTAAATTTGATAAAGTAATCCCAAAAAGTGGGACACCCAAAAGGGAGACATAAGGAGGTTCTAAAATTTAAATAAAGTATTTTATATTTCAAATTGGGGCATGGGGTTTTGGGAGCCTGTCATGCCCAATATTTTCATTGGAAAAACTGAACATTTTTTTCTTGTACAATAATTAAGCCAGTTAACACTCTAAGTGTTTGATGTATAACACTTTAAACCATAATATGAGTTGTCCACCTTCATGAAGTCACTTCTTAAATCAAATGCAAAATTTATCTATATGACTTAATAATTATAGATATGTGTATATATATTTGTATATATAAATCCTAGGTCATCAAAAAACTAAGCATTGAAATTATGTCTTCATTTAAAATCATTACCAACTATATTGTTATAACTTCTAGGATAATTGCACTTTAAGTAGAAAATGTTACGTTGTTAATTTGCTACCAAAAAAAAAAATTGTTGGGTTTTTCTAGTGAAAATATTGGGCATGACAGAGCCATATAGAAGGAAAAGTTGAGGCTCATTTGCAACTATGCTTGACTTGTTATTTGGTATTCTTCTTTGCTGGAAGAGTTTATTCTTCTTGGTTTGATAATGTTAAATTAAATATTTAACTTTATCATTATTTAATATTATAAATTGACTCTATGAAGAGGTACTTTTGGGAGACATAAGAAGTCATTTTAAATTTGATAAAGTATTCCCGAAAAGTGAGGCACCCAAAAGGGAGACATAAGGAAGTTTTAAAATTTAAATTTCAAATTGGGGCATGGGGTTTTGGGAGCCATACAAAAGGAAAAGTTGAGGCTCATTTGCAACTATGCTTGACTTGTTATTTGGTATTATTCTTTGTTGGAAGAGCTAGTTCTTCTTGGTTTGTGAGTACAAAACCCCTTATAGGCAACATTCTCCACATTGTTGAAAGACACAATCTAGAGGATTTCCTAGTGAATTCATACAAGGATCACAGTTGGACTTCACTATTTATTTGCATTTCAATTTTGGAGCACCAAAAATCATTGTTGATTCAGAAGTGATAGATTCAAAGAATTTGGAAGTTTATTATTGTTTATTCTTCCTTCATTGTTGGTCGTACCATTCTTTTTGTTGGTTGTACCTTTCTAGGGGGATGTGAGACTCTTTCCTTGTTGGACACTAGGGTTTGGGAGGAGTTTATTTCTGTGTTGAGGGTGCCCAAGGTTGGAGAACAGGTTAGTATCATTTATGAGCATTTATATTCAGTCCTAAAGATGTGGCATCCATTTTTTGGAGCTTGTAATAGTTGGTTGCAAGTATAGAAAATTATCAAAGTCAATCAAATTTTTTGGGTATGTTTGAAATATATATTTAGTGTTATTTGATGACCTAGGTTGCTCCTATTTTTGAGAAAATTTATATTTTCATATCAAAAATAAAATCTAGAAATGTTTGTTATATGTATTTTTGAATATTGTTATATTTATGTTATTTAATTGATGCAAATTACTTTATTTTTGCTATTTATTACACAAAGAAACACCTTCTATATTTTTTTCTTCTTCTCTTAAACACATCAAACACAACAAAAAAAAAAAGGCAGAACAAGGGTGCATACTATAGTGGTATCAAAGTCATTGCATCTTGCCACCCTAGAGGGCTATGGAAAAAATAGTGTTATGGGTAAAAGCACAAACCTATGTCACACTTTATAAAAGAATCAGCCAACAACAAAAAAAATTCTAAACTTCGACCACGTAAAAGTGGTCTTTATGTTTTGAATTTCAAAATGATGTAAACTACTACAAGGTAGAAATATTGATGAAGTTTAATCCTATATTTTTTCAGATTTAAAAAAAAATGTTTTTATTATTTTTTATCAATTTAAGAGCAGATTTTGGAATGTTGAAAATTTCATGAAAAAGTGATGTTCACTTGAGGTCAAGAAACAAATAGAAAAAAACCTCATTTTCCTCTATTTTTTTTTCTCCAAATAGGTAACTTCAATATCTAGTGCATGGGAAAGAAATTGAAATTTTTATGTATATTTTTCTTGTAATAACATTTTAAAGTCAAACTTTTCAAAATTTGACAGTTTTCATTAGACGTCAATTATTGTCTATTTTTTGTAATTATTTAAAAAAAAAATTATACCCTTTTGAAGAGGACTCTCTCCTCTAGTACACCATATATTTTTCAAAATATATATATATATTTACTATTTAAAAAAAAATTAATCAGCCATTTTTAACTTTAACAACCTACTTGCATTATTTTAAAAATAAAATATATTAAAACTAATCAAAACATTTAAAAAATTACATATTCAGATTCACCACTCTGAGCTCTACAAACAGGTATTTTTCTTTTTTGAAAAACATCATTCTAATTGAAGAAATACTTAGTTGAAGTTGAAAGTTTTAGAAATTTTTGAAAAAAGTTGAGTTGGCTACCAACTAGGATGACACATAAATAGTTTCGGTAGAAAGGGATTCAACCGAAACCCTTTCTTTCGAAATCCCACACATAAAATAAGCCACATTTCAATGCGACAACAAAAAAATCAATTTTTTTCAAATTTTTGAGTTTTGGGCGAAAGGGTTTCGCCCAAAACTCTATGTGCCACATATAGGCCATGTGGTTTCGAGCATAACTAGTTCAACCAAAACTATTTAGGTCAAAATATTTTCACTCAAAACTATTTAGTTGGTCAAAAGTGTGACACAGCTTTGTGCTTTTACCCTTATGTCAATTGAATGAGTAATGCAGCCACCCTATACACATCACTATAATTTGAGAAGGAATCTAGATCAAACACTAGTCTTGAGATTCAACCAGAGATAGATCCCTTTGCAAGCATTGGAATGGGTGATAAAGAGCAGTAGGAACCTAGCACTAGGGAAATGTTAAATGACCTAGCTAGAGGGCACTGTGAGTTACAACAGAGTTTTGTTGGCCCCACAGTTGTCGTTGCACCAAAAGATCAACCTGTTAATACCCGATACAATCACCAGAGTTAACAGATCCATGGGAGGTGGTTAGTCCATGTTATGAATCCTAAGGGGAGCGTTGATCATTTACCAACAATTTCCCCCTCAGTGCAAGTTGAGGGGATTTGAACCCAGAACCTTTGGCTCTGATACCAATTATTGGCCCCATGGTTGTCCTTACACCAAAAGAATGACCTATTAATGCCCGATATAATCGCTAGAGTTAACGGATCCATGGGAGGCGGTTAGTCCATGTCACAAATCTTGAGGGGAGCGCTAACCATTTTCCAACAAGTTTAGCTCATATGGTCACCCTAATGAACCAACACATGCTCAACAATGTAGGGAACAATGTGGGAAACAATGGTGGTAAAAATGGGGGACACAATGGTGGTAACCAAGGGCATAGAAGGAATAATGGTAATGGGGATGGTTCATTGAATGACAAGGGTATAAATTAGCCAGTAAGAACCATAACAACAAATTCCAGGCCCCTAATGCCTAACTTTCCACAAAGGGTTAACCCTCAAATTGAATCAGAGCCCACCCAACAAGAGTTACAATATCATATTTTGTAGGACTAGAAGGATTCAAGGATAGATTTTTAGGCTAAGATGTCTTTCTATGAGTACATGGACCTCAAAATGAAACATAGACCAAATAGGGGTGGTAAACAAAATAACCAAGAGTTGCAAAGAAAGGTGGGTAAGCTATCCATTCCATACTATGATGGCTCTAAGAAGACTATAGCAAGAGCATGGGTTAAGAAGATTGACACATACTTCCAGGTCAACCTAATGGAGGAGTATGAGGCCATAAAATATGTCGGTATACACTTGGATGGTAGCACTCATGAGTGGTGGCATCATGAGATGATCACATTGGGTCACGATCATATTGATTCTTATGTTGAGTTTACAGAAAGGTTGATTGAGAGGTTTGATAAGAAATACCCAAAGTTACATTTTAAGGAGTTAGCTCAGCCCAAACAATGGGGTTCAGTAGAGGCATATGTTGTTGATTTCTAGAGGCTTTCTATTTTGGTCATAGATATTTTAGAGAGGAGGCTCATTGTTCTTTCATGGATGGTCTTTCAAATCCTTTGTGGGGTTGAATTAAGGCCCGTAATCCATCTTCATTATAGGAATCCATTAACAAGGCTAAAGATATGGAGACTTCCACTCTTAGAAACAAATTTTAGTCTAAGGGGTTCCCTCATAAGAAGGATAAGGATAAGAAACCATTTCATAGGGAATCACATCATCCACATAATGAGTCCAATAGATTGGATAATGAGTAAATTAATGACCTTAAAATAAATAAATTGTGCTTTCATTGTAGAGATCCTTGGGACCCATCTCACAAATGCAGTGTTAAGGAAAAAGCTAAGAAAATAGAGTATTTTTTTGTTGAAAAATTTGCATTAGCAAAATCATATCAACAATCTGATTCAAAGAGCAGTGAGGAGGAGAGTTCATCA
Source organism: Sequoia sempervirens (assembly GCA_007258455.2). Taxonomy (NCBI): domain Eukaryota; kingdom Viridiplantae; phylum Streptophyta; class Pinopsida; order Cupressales; family Cupressaceae; genus Sequoia; species Sequoia sempervirens. Next base: position 36,999 of record VDFB02323299.1, on the reverse strand, counting down.
GAAGAGGAACCAAAGAGTGATGGTACCATTTCCCAACTCTCTAGTATACAAAAAGTAGTAATATTCAAGGTTAGAGGGGCATTACAAGGGTGGCGAATCATAACACTTATTGATATAGTTGCCACTCATAACTTCATTGATGAGGGATTTGTGAATAGGAGAAGGCTACAAATAGAAGAACATGATGGATTCAAGGTCATGGTAGGTGATAGGTATAAAATTTCTTGTACTTATTGTGAACCAAGATCCCTAACCTGCATAAACACGTGAGACAAACACCATATTAGATCAAATGCAAGTTGTTATCATGATTCCAAAAGAAATCCATTTGAATTGTAAAGGAAAAGGAATGAAATGAAGAACATAAACAAGCATAAGCCAAAGATGTTAAATCCTATTCAAATACAAAGCAAACTATTAATCTCTTGGGGGAGTTGGTGCCAATTTGATGTGGAAATTGGCCCTATCCCAACTCCTATGCAAGACTTGGTGATTTGATGAAGATGTGATCCACTTTGTTGATGATTGTAGTGTGCTCCAAGATGAAAATTTGTATAACCTAGCTAAGATTGGATAAAGATGTATGAGAATTGCTATGGATTTGAGTATAATAACTTTGTTCAAATTGTGGATGATAAAATGAGGAAAGAGACCTCTTATTTATAGAATGATAAGATGGAGAAATGCCCAAAATGGAGTAATGTGGGACTAATATTCAACCAATGGCAAGGTGCCACTTGTCCAAATGTGATTGGATGGAGGATGTGCACATTTTGATGAATGTGCCCATAAATGCAATTAGGTGATATTTGAAAATGTTGAAATGACATGTTAGAGGGAAATGAAATGCCTTAAATGCCACTTGGCTCAAGACAAAAGGACTTATTAGGTGAAGTAAATGTCTTGTTGGAAGGACAAAGTCCACTTGGATTTGAATTCAAATTTGAGAGAATATTCCTCCATTATGCCATGTTGAGAGAAAATAGAGTTTTAATAAATGAATTAAATATATTTTCATGTGCAAGTGGAAAAAGCTAGAGGATTTTACATGAATGAGGATTAAATTAATCAAAGGTTAATTAATTTAATGAAGGATTAGATGATGTGACAATTTTGACTTAGATTTATAGGTTAATTTAAATCAAATATGAGAAGAAAGTGATTTTAGACTTAGTTAAATAAATATTTTGATTTATTTAACAAAAGAGGATGATTGGTTAGCTTAAATTAAACAAGGTTTACTTTATTTAATTTAATAGTTAGACTTTAGAGATTTGATCAAATAAAGGGAATTATTTAATCAAATATGGACATAGGGTTAATTAGATCAGATAGATTGATTTAATTAACGGGAGAGAAAGACTTAATTAGATAAAATGATTTATTTAATTAAGAGAGGAAAATTGATGAATTTAATCAAATAAGGGTATTTGATTAAATGGTTAGACTGAAGGATGATTCAGGATGAAATGGTGTTAGTGATCAGGATCAAGTATGTCGGTATATTTTCCATGTCTACACTCATAAGATTTCTAATTTAAGGTCATGGAGACTTAATTTAAGGATTCTATGTGGTGAATATTGGGGATATTGATGTGGTTTTAGGGATGCATTGGATGAAATCTCATGGAATTTTCTTTCAAATTTCAAAAAATGGAAATGAAGTTTGAATTAAATGGGAAAAAGATAGTTCTCAGAGGTTTATCGGATGGGGGACCTAGAGTTGTGTCCTTTAAGAGGATGGAACATTTAATTAGACATGATTAGGTGGAGTGGGCAACATAGTGTCTTATCATTCCTACAGTTGTAGAGCAACAAAAGAACAACTACCATCTTGATATTCAGAAGTTGTTATCCAAGCATAGCAAGGTGTTTGGGAGTATCCCTCATGGAGTACCACTAGAGAGATGGATAGAGCATGTCATAGAGTTGGAGGAGGGTGTGAAACTAGTGATCACTATGCCATATAGACATCCTAAAAGGTATACGAATGACATAGAGAAAGTCGTTAAGGAATTACTAGAGATGGGGCATATTAAACCTAGCAAGAGTCCATTCACATTAGCAATAGTTTTAGTGAAGAAAAAGGATGGGAAAATATGGATGTGTATTGATTATAGGGCATTGAATAAGAAAACAATTAAAAACAGGTATTCTATTCCTTAGATAGATCGGTTGATTAATGAGTTGCATGGAGCTTGTTATTTTTCTAAGATAGATTTGAGATCATGTACCATTAGATTTAGATGAGGAGAGAGGACATAGAGAAAAAAACCTTTAGATGTCACTTTGGACATTTTGAGTTCTTTGTGATTCCTTTTGGGTTGAAAAATGCACCAACCACTTTCCAAAGTTGTATGAATTAGGTATTCAAGAAATAGTTGAGGAAATTTGTTTTGATATTTTTTGATGATATCTTGATTTTTAGTAAAACATGGGAGGAGCACATGAGGCATCTTGAGCAGGTTTTGAGTATTTTGAAGTTTGAGTCTCTATATGCTAAGGAGTACAAATACGATTTTGGTATGACAAAGCTTCTTTATCTTGGACACATCATTAGTGTAGAGGGTGAGATTTGATCTTGAGAAGATCAAGGTTATTGTTGAGTGGCCTACTCCTACAAATCTCACTCGGCTTAAGGGATTCTTTGGTTTATGTAGTTTCTACAAGAGGTTTATTAAGGGATTTTCACAAACTATAGCTCCACTTACAAACTTGACAAAGAAAGGAGCTTTTGAGTGGTTTGCTTCAGTACAGAGGTGTTTGAGCATTTCAAATAGTTGGTATCTTCATGTCCTATGTTGACAATACCATATTTCTCCAAACCTTTTGAGTTAGAGTGTGACACTTCAAGAGAGGGTATTGGAGTTGTCTTGATGTAGGAGAAGCACCCCATAACATTTAAGAGAAAAAAACAAGAGGTATGGAGAAGATTTACTCTATCTATGATAGGGAGATGTTGGCCATCATGCATGCCTTGGCCAAATTTAGACCACACCTAGTAGGGGGTAAATTTACTATCAAAACGGACCATAATAGCATCAAATACTTCATGAACCAGAGGGATCTTAATGACAGGAAACAAAAGTGGGTTAGTAGACTACATGCATATGGTTTTGACATTGTATATGTCAAGGGGAAGAAGAATGTAGTTGTTGATGCACTTTTTAGGAGTCCTCACTTGTGTTCTTTGGTTGAGATTACTGCTAATTGGAGGGAGTAAATTTCAAAAAAGTATGTTAAGGATTCTTGGATAGCATGAATCATAGAAGGCACTATCTATGACAACATGTACATGGTGTTCAATGAGTTGATCATTTATAAGGAGAGGATTTATTTGGTGGCTAATTTAAAGCTTAAGGGGAAGATATTGAGGGTTTTTCATGATGCACCCATGGTTGGTCACTCGGGTTTCTTCAAGGCCTACAAGTAGATATGAGAAATATTTACATAGAAAGGACTAAAAAATGAAGTCCTTAAGTATGTTAGAGAGTGCCCCACTTGCCAACAAAATAAGGATGAGCACACTTATCCAACTGGTCTACTTCAGTCCTTAACCATTCCTAATAAAACTAGGAATGTATCTCCATGGATTTCATCACCGGGTTACCTAAGGTACAAAACAAGGATTGCATATATGTTGTGGTTGACAAGTTAACAAAATTTTCATATTCCGATGCTATTTCAATGATATATACTGCAACATAAGTAGTTAATTTTTTCTTCAAGGAGATTTTCAAATTGCATGGGATGCCCAGGAGTATAGTGAGTGATAGGTACAAAAATTTCTTAAGCCTCTTTTGGCAAGATATTTTTAGATCGTGTGGGACAAAGCTCACTCCTATCATGAGTTACTACCTATAGACAAATAGACAGAGAAAGATAGTTAACAATGGGTGGAAGGTTATCTCAAAAATTAAGTGTCAAGCTAGCAGAGAGCTTGGATTAAGTGGTTGCACCTTGGTGAATACTACTATAATAATACCTATCACAAGTCCATCAAGATGTCACCCTTCATGTATTTGTATGGGTATAAGGCACCCAACTTGCTTTTTGAGGATAACAAAGTGCCTAAGACAAGGGATTTATTGTAGGAGATTCGGGATGTTATGAATGTTGCAAGTATGAATGAGTATGGTGGTGTTGTCAATAATGTTGTCATTGATGTCAACACAATATAGGTTGTTGCAGATAAAGGAAACAAGTGATTGTAGGTTGTGCATGTATAGTTGAGATACTGTAGAGATTTTGTGAGTACATGGAGCTATCTTTATGATGTTGCAAGTGTGTTGATATGATGAATTACCAAGTGCTTTTAAGAAATAGTGAAGACAGAATTGTGTGTGTGTTCAAAATGTGCTCTAGTTTGTGGTATGCATTTCTTTTGTGTTGATCCTATGCTTGTGCATATCTGAAGTGCTATTTAAGGGCATCCTTGGGTGATATATCCTAGATTAGAGCTTTTGGTTTGATGAAGAGTGAAATTTGTGTTCACCGATTTGTGAACTAGTCTGGCAGATTTGTTTGTCTGTGGACTGGGAGAAATGTATCTACTCCGCAGTCCTCTACTGGTTTTTTCTGGTCTTGTGGATCTGGTAGAAGGCTTGTAATGGTGTTATCTATGTTTTTTCAAAGGTGTTCATGGTTTGGTGTTCTGAAAGACTAGTTTCATAATTACTGTGTTTGTCTATACAATTGGGATGGATTGATGGAAATTATTCTGTGTATGAAGGTTGTTGCATTAGCTGTAGATGAATATGAAGGCACCCAAGATGTGTTCTAGTTTATGATGAAGCGTGTTATGTGGTCCGCATGTTATCATCTTGTTGCAGAAACGTGTACTTCAAAGTTCATTTGTGTTTTCATTAGGTTTGGCCGACTTGGTGTCTACACGTCATGAGAAGGATAAGTATCAATTAAGGAAGCATGTGATTGATCTGAGATGTTGTTTTGAGTCTTGGTTAAGTGTTGGTTTGGTCCGCTCTCATTCTCTTCCACCGCGGGAATGTTGAGTTTCCTACGTAATTTGAATTTGTAATATGAAGTGTGTGTAGTCGACCTTGGAGAAAGTTTCTAAGGTTGAGGATGGCATAAATACAAGTTGAGATTTTATGGATTGAATGTATGAAACATGCCACAAGTTTGAGAAGCAAGAGTGTGTGAAAGTTAATTAAGGAAGTAGTACTTTAATGTGTTTGACTCTTGAAAGTAGTGAGTTGATGGTGTCTACAATTCTCTGATCAAGGTTGCGGATGTGTGCAAGTTGCTATGGTGGATTTTCTATTATCTTTCTTTATCTGTAGGCAGTGATCCTCCCTTCAAGATAGTGAGTCCTATATGTAAGCAACAAGCCTTGTATCCGGATGAGTTCTATCTTTGGCATGAGCCTCTTTGTAATCGGTTTTGCAATTACTCTTATATTGTGAGTTAATCCTCACCGTGGTTTTTCCCTTATTGGGTTTTCCATGTAAATCTGGTGTTTCTTGTGTTGATATTGCTTTATGTTATTTGCACTTCATGCTCATACTTAATAATAGATTAAATAGGATGGGGAGTTAATAATTGTTTGAGATTTGTGAATGTGATTGGTGACAACCGATTCACCCCCTCTTAGTTGTCTTGTGCATTTCAACAATGAAATCTTTGAAGGAGAATTGCAGTAGGCACAAAATCAACAAAATTTATATGTTGATCAACATTGTGTAGAGCATAGTTTTGAGGTTGAGGCATGGTATATTTGAGGCTTCATCCATACAGATAGTCTACTCTCAAGAAGAGTGGAGCAGCGAAGCTTAAGGTTCTATGGTCCATTAAGAGTGTCTAGGATTTTTGGTGATGTTGCATATGAGCTTAAGCTACTAGCTAGCGTAGGGTTCATAATATATTTCATGTATCCAAGCTTAAGAAGGAACTTAGACACAATGTAGTTCCCTCATCAAATTTTTCAGCATTGGATGAGGAGGGAAAGTTGATACTAATTCCAAAGGCCATTATAGACTCTAGAAAATAATTTCTTTGAAAGAGAATTATTAAGGGATATTTGGTCAAATAGAAGAACTTTCTAGTAGAGGATGCAACTTGGAAGAATGAGAATATTTTGCAGCATCCAAAGTTGAGATTGCTCGAGGAAAAGAAAATTTGGGAAGGGTATACTATAATGTCCCCTTCCTAATCAGTTCAGTATGGCAGATAGTTAGCCTATTCAGTGGATTCTCGTAGGCTAATGTATTAGGGTCGGGGAATCCTTAGAGATGGTTGTATCCATTAGTTGGTAGTGTTTGGTGTTTTATTGAGCTTCATAGGTGTGATGTGTGGAACACCACTTTTTGGGGTGGTTTTGGGTGATTTCCTCTATACTTACTATTTTTAGTAAGTTCTAGTTTCGAGCACCGATTGGGTCAGTTGTTAGTATTTCTAATTTTAGTCATGTCAGTGGAGGTGTTTATGTCAATAACCAAATATTTAATATCATTCCAGTGTTTTAATCTAAATAATAATACTTTATAAAGTTAAATTAAATATTTAACTTTATCGTTATTTAATATTATAAAGTGACTTTATGAAGAGGTACTTTTGGCAGACATAAGAAGCCATTTTAAATTTGATAAAGTATTCCCAAAAGGTGGGGTGCACAAAAGCGAGACATGAGGAGGTTTTAAAATTTAAATAAAGTATTTTATATTTCAAATTGTAGCGTGGGTTTTTGGGAGTCATACAAAAGGAAAAGTTGAGGCTCATTTACAACTATGCTTGACTTGTTATTTGGTATTCTTCTTTGCTAGAGGAGTTGGTTCTTCTTGGTTTGTGAGGATGAAACCCCTTATAGGCAACATTCTCCACGTTGTTGATAGACATAATATGGAGGATTTCTTAGCGATTTCATATAGGGATCACAACTAGACATCATTGTTTATTTTCATTTTAATTTTCGAGCATTAGATATTCATTGTTGATTCAAGAGTGATAGATTGGAAGACTTTAGAGGTTTATTGTTATTTATTCTTCCTCCATTGTTGATCGTACCAATCTCCTTGTTCACCATACCTTTCTAGGGGGATGTGAGACTCTTTCCTTGTTGGATGCTAGGGTTTGGGAGGGTTAGAGAGAAGATTTGTATCATTTGTGAGCATTTATATTCAGTCCTAGAGGTGTGGCATCCATTTTTGAGAGCTTGCAGGAGTTGGTTGCAAGTATAGAAAATTATCAAAGTCAATCAATTTTTTTGGTTACGTTTGAAATAGATATGTAATGTTATTTGATGGCTGGGTTGCTCCTACTTTTGAGGGAATTTGTATTTTCAGATCAAAAATTAAATCTAAAAATTTCTACTATATGTATTTTTGAGTTATTTAATCGTTGCAAATTACTTTTTTTTTTCTTTATTACCCAAAGAAACACCTTCTATATTTCCATCTTCTTCTCTTAAACACATCAAACAAAACAAAAAAATAAGGCAGAATAAGGGTGCATACTACATTTTACGATTAATTATACAATTTTTAAAACTTGCTGGGGTCAATTTCACACCCATAAAATTTACGTAAGATGATAAATGGATGCATGAGAAGTAGGATTATTCCTTGGGATGTGTGTAGATGGAATCAAGTTATTTGTCACCTTCCATGCATGAAAATGACACTCTACACACTACTTATTGCATTAGGAACAACCATGTCAAATTGGGTCAGAAATGAAGAGGAAAATTGTTATACCCATTGTGCTACTTATTCATTTTTACCTAGTATAGTGAAAATGCTTTAAATGAGTGAATTTATGCTTTATGTGTTTTGGAAATATGAAGAATAAATTATTTAAATTGATGTTATGAAATGTTCTAATTATGAAATATATGATGCAAATGAATGTGTTGTTTTCAAATAACTACTGTTGCAATGTAATAATTTGGATGCAAGAATAGAGTCAAGCCTCCTAAAGAGAGGGGAAGTATCACTCAAGGAGAAGAACTTGGTTTAGTAATCTTTGATAAAGACCTAAATTGAGCTTTCACACACATACACACACACTTCTAGTTTGGTCAAGTCAAGATAATAGCTTGGGAAATAGTAAGTTACCTTTAGTCTTGCTTGTGGTTTTGTTTGTGAACATTCTTGTCTAGGGGTTAATAGTGTTGAGTTTCTTTGTGATGTGTGAGTTCTTCTTTATGTGTTTATATTTAATCGATGGGATATATACATAAAATGTATATATATATATATCCATATATATATGTGTCAACAATAAACTCATACACATGAGTAAATACGTGCATGTGTATATGCAGATAGACATATCTACGCATGCTCATAGATGGATTACCCATATGCATGGGAATATCAATTGGAAAAAGGTGATATATATATATATATATATATAGTGTATTTATGTAAAATATGAAAATATGTGAATATGTATTCGTGTATCCTATAACTGGTTATAATATATTGTGAGCTAATCCTCAACATGGTATTCCTATTTTGGGTTTTCCATGTAAAACCCTGGTGTTCATGTGTTATGTGATGTTTTTGGTTGTTTCATGCTTTCATTCATTACTGCAAGTTGAATATACTATGAGGATTGAATGCTTAAATGTTTAAGTGGTTTAATAGAATATTGATTCACCCCCCTCTTAGTATTTTGGGTGTCCAACAATTGGTATTAGAGCTTGGTTCCTTGGAAGGAGCTTAACTGCTTGGGGAAGATCTTAGGGGTTAAATACATGGTTGTCAAAAGACTACCTATTCCTTTATAAAAGATTCTTGTTATTAGATCTATAGAAGAAGATTGCATATTTGATATGAATGGATAACTCAAAGTTGCTCTTGAAGATTTGGAAAGAACTGGAGGTGGAAATAGAGATATGAAAGAAATTTTCAAAGAAGTAGATGAATGCATTCAAAAATTGAGAGAGAAAATCAATAAATTTAAAGAAAGGATAAGGAAGTCAATGAGAAATTAAAGCAAGAAAAATAAACAATTAACAGTTTGAAAGTGCAAGTTGAAGAATGTTTGTTCATGCAATGGTGAAAAGAAAATATGAAGAATGCATAAAGCCTGAACAAGAAGTTGTGAATTTGAGATTAGATCTTGAAAAAGCAAGGAGTCATGAAGACAAATTCAAGATGATTACTACAAAGCTTGATGAAATTATTGCAAATCAAAAAGGATCTAAAGACAAAGGTGGATTAGGGTTTGAGATAGGAGAAAGCTCAAAGACACATCAAACTGCAAACTAGCCTAAAAAGAAGAATGAAGATAGGAAGAATAATGGAAAGCAAATTCATAATCAAAGGAATGAAGCTAGAAGACCACCGATCAGAAAACCAAATGCACAAAGGTACCCATATTTTAATGTTTTTTTAAATTCTTGCAATAAATTTGGACATAAGGCTATGGAATGTAGAAGCATAATGAATCAAAATGTTCAATCTTTTCCCGGTCAATGCTTTACATGAAAAATATTTTGTTGTAGAGCTAATGAATACAAAATTCAAATGATGAATGGCTATAATAATGGTAAAATGGTTCAATATTTCAAAGGCTATTGTTATACTTGCAATTTATTTTGGCATAAAGCTAATCTATAGATCTAGAATTAATGGAATTAAGATTGGTCAATAGAATGTAATATGCTACAATTGCAATAGACCTAGACACATTTCTAAGTTCTGCAGAAATATGAAGAAGGATAATTTGGTAAAGAAGAATGATCCAGTGAAAAATGTTGATCCAATAGAGATCAAGAAAGAAATGGACAATATTTGGAAAAAGAAGGAAGAGACAGAAGTTAAGGATGAGTCTATACCAACATTTGGTGTAAATGTTTCCTTTAAAAACTAAGAAGAGAGCTTTGGCTCAGGGGGAGATTTAATGGAAATCTTTCATCCCCCCACCAAAGAAATGGTGTTGATGCTTCAACACGAGGATATGTGGTGTAGATCAATGCATTTGATCTATTGGAGAAGATCTCGATAGAAAATATCATGATGTAGAAATTTGCAAAGCATTTGAAGTTGACTGTGCAAATAGTTAGGGTTTTTACCAGCTTTTCAGTTTGAGTATTCAATGTGAAATTAGGTCAATTTCAAAAGGAGTATAAGTGATTTCACTTGATCAAATTCATTTGCAATGAGCATTTGAGAAGAGTAGGGCAGTGAAGAAGCGAATTGGAGTGATTGAGTTTTGGTATGCACAAAACCCTAGCTGAAAAGTGAAGTAGAGGGTATTTACAATTTTTCACTTACCTTAGCTTTTTAGAAAGAATTTTGAAAGCATTTGCAATGGAAACCCCAAGGGTTATTGAGGTCACAGAAAGACCTTGACCTAAGTTCAAGAAACATCCTGATAAATCTACGGAAGTTGACCCTAATGGTGCTTTCTTGAGGGTTCCTTATGGTGTCCTACATACTGAGGAAATAAAAAACTACATACATGGAAAATTAGAGGAGTATGATCATTCAAGGCTTGGCGATGTGTGGGAAAATGAGCTCACTAGTGATGACTTTGCATTGAATTTGGAGTATCAGAAGTTAGTTGCCAAGAAGCTCGATGTTTGGAAAGAGTTTCCCAAAATTTTCCATGATAATGCTTGGGTGAGAATTGCATTGAACCGCATTCATGAAAAGTTTGTGTGGATGGGCATGCACAGGATGATCACAAAGGTAGTGATTAGGAAAGTTATAGGGTTATGCCCAACCGGACCAATTTTGGTGCTTAGGTCAATAAAGAATGAGGTTGTGATGGAACTTACTAGTGCAACATATGACAAGAGGGCATTGACAATAAAGAAAATCAAAACCCTTCGGTGAAGTATGCCACAATGATGATTGGTTACAAAAGCTACTTTTCAAACAAAGAAAAGTTGGTTTCAGCCATCCCCATCAATACTACCTATGAAATGATGGAGAAAGGAGATGACTATGACTTGCGCAAGATTTTAGATAGCGGCTGATGGAGAATTTACAAAAGACAAAGGACTCAAGGTATCCTTTTAAATATGACACACTAGTGATATGTTTGTTATTTTATTTCTTGAAAGAAATTCTCAGAACAAAGAGTGTTGTGTGGCTACAAGGAAAACATGTAGCACATCAGATCAGAGACTTTTTAGAGGCCTTGGAGATGCTAAGGAATAGGATGATGCCCTTTTGGCATTCTTTGTAGTGTTTCAGAAGAGGATGCAAGAAAGGGAGAGGATTCCCCAATAGATGGTGGAGTACAAGAATGATATTACATTCTTCTTGACAAAGGATGAATGCATCATATAGGCTATTGAGCCTAAAACAGTGTGGATCCCATAAATGGGATATGAAATCACTGAGCAAGATATTGTAGGGTCTTTGGACTACATGCTAAGCAAGCCAAGAGACACCTCCAAAGAGAAGTATGGAACATATGAAGAAAAATTAATGGAATTCCACTTTGACAAAAGGCAATCATAAATAAAGAACATTGTGGAGAAAATGACTGCAATAGTTGCAGAGGCTACGGGTATCTCCAAAGAACAAGTAGAAAAAGCTAAGGTTATGTTTGGTGCTCTAATAGGTTCATCTAGTGCAAGAAGATCTGGTAGAGTAGCTACCACTCCTTTTGTTGCCCATAAGTCCTCTAGGACTAAGCCTATTGTAGGAGAAAAGAGAAAGTACTTGAGAGTGCTCTCATGAAGGAGAAAACTTCTCTGGTAAAACAACAAAAGAGGCCTGGGAAGGAAAAGTCTACTCTGACAGCACAAAAATTGGTCTGATGAAAAGAAGAGTGAAGACCAAGGCTACGAGAGAGCAGTACTTGGGTGTGAATGTGGATGATGAAGAGGAGGAATAAGAAGGACCATAGTTGGTGTACAAGAGAAAAGGAGAATCTTCACAAGGTGAATCAAGTATAAAGAAGCAAAAAGTTGATATTGTGGATATAGATGAAGAGGTTGAAGTAGAGAAAGAAAAACAAGCCTTTGTGATCCACATGAGGGAGAAGAAGGAAAAATCTAGTAAGAAGAAAACATCAAAAGATAAGAAAAATAAAACATAGTGTGAAAATGTAAAGGAGTACATTTTCCTACATTACATTTAGCCCCCACTTTAGTGAGAGTATGAACCCTACACTCAAACTCACACTAAATTAGACAAATAAGTCAAGAGAGGTCTAATTGTACAATTGTTAGAAAGATGAGATAGCAAGGATTGAGGAGGATGATCAAGCCCCCAAGATAAAAGATCCCATGGTAAACCAACAAAGGCACAAAAAGACATACAAATGCAATAGTGACACGAGATACAACATCATACAATGTCAAAATTAATGCAAGAAAAGATGAACTAGAAATTTGTGTTATGCCAAGTCCATCAAACACACTCTCATGGAACCATAGGCAAACAAGTTGTGTTATGCTAGGTTTCCATGAAAAGCATGCTCACAAGTGCAGTCTGATATACACTTAGTGAGCCCAAACAAGTGAGAAACACACAAGGTCTAATGGAGTCTGATATACACTAGGTGTGTACCCACAAAACAAGTGGTGATGGGAAAGTCATGCCAGGTCTACAAGCTCCCATGCATCAACCATGCCAAAAGCTATACTCCCTAGTAAAATTGAGAAGGTGCCACATATGACAATCACAAGGCTAGCAAGCTACATTATGCTAGACACTCATGAAAAAAAGGCACCACCAAGCAAGTTGTGTTATGCTTAGTGGCCAAAATTATTTGTTTAAGATAGTCAAAGGGTTTTTGCTTAATTCGTGAAAGGTCTCACTTTAGGGAACATCTGCTTGATATCACCATCAAGAGAGGACTAGTCAAGAGATAAAAGATTCACACCTTAGGGAATGTAAGCCATAACATTATTGCTAAGAGGAATGTCATATTCCAAGAAAGGTAATGCTCTTGAAGGACATCAATCCCAATGTCACCAACAAGAAGACACATCATGTGAAATAAGAAGACCACACTTTGAACAAGAGGTCATGACATTAAGCAAGCAACAAGTGGGAGGCATAATGCCCCCCACTTTACAGAAATTTCTAAACACCATGATGTGAGCAATTACTTTAAAGTAGAATATGATAAAATCCAATACATGAAAGAGACATGAGAGATTATTTGGAAAAACCTATGCCAAACATATGTTTCCAAATGAAGCTACATCATGAAAATGAGGTTTCCCCCTACATGTAATCCTAAGATAACACATAAGGGATCCATGGATTTGGGGTCAATGTATGTCTTTTCTATAGTGATATAATCAAGCTTGGAAACATCATCATTCCCTAAATAACTTATGGAACAACAAGAACAAAGGAAGAACAACACATAGAGAGAATGGAAAAAAATGAGAATCCTTTGGGGTCAACATGGAAGAGACCTAAATGTCTCGATGCCTTGCGTCATCCCCAAAAGGAAAACATAAGACAAATGAAAAGATAATGGTTACAACAAATAGAAGAATGTAGATATAAATAAAAGAATGTCACAACATATTCGCTTCCTTTGTATCCTTGCACCAATGGAGTGAAAAGGATCATATAGAGTAGGCTCACAAACATAAAGACACACCAAGCAACACAGTACAAGGGATCACATTATGCTCATGCAATCACACAAATAACATGAATCGACATAAATCTAGTATGACACATGCGAGCTAACCTAAAGAAAGTCATCTACATCCCAATATTTTTCATCATATACAAAAGGTGGATGACTAGCTAAAGGGGAAACAACGAGTGTCGTACTAGGGAAATCACCAGGTTCAACACATGGTGATTCACTTTTGTTGAGAGGATCATCACAGTTTTCATCATCTAAGCTCATGGAAGAGGAAAATAAAAAATTCAGCTCATTATGCACTTCCTCATCAATCTTAGCATTCTCATCATCATCATCATCATCATCATCATCATCATCCAAGTTAATCACAACAGGAGACCTAATGATAATTTCCACATAGGTTTCATGTTTTGGTTGTGGCAAAGGTGGAGAATCATCATGCTTTGCTTGAATTAAATTATGATCTTGGCTTGTTTGTTTATTCTCTTCTTTTAACTTATGAGTGATAGTACGACGTCTATGCCTACACTCTTTAGCATTTTGGTTTCTTTTTGCATGGTTTTCAAGTTGTGATTATGTAGGAGTGGATTTATCAACCATAGGTTTATTTTCATCTTACAAGGAGGAATGGAAGGAAACATCAAGAGTTGGTCAACCACTTTTTCTTTGGGTTTATAAACTTGTTTATCTTAGGAGGAACAACAGGAATTGTATGGCTATATCTTGGTCTCTTATAGGAAATAGGAAAATTATTTTTCATAGATTTTTCTTGGTTACTCAGAAGGGCTTTTGGTTCAATCATGGTTTCATCAATGATAGGAGACTCAAGCATGGGTTGAGGGATATTGCTAAGAGATAATTCTGCTATGCACTTTTCTTTGAAATTTTGATAAGATTTTAAAAAGAAGTCCTCATGAGGCTTAATAGGTTCCATAGGTTGGGCCAAAATAAATCCAATGAGAAATTTCCACTCGAAGACACAAGATTAAAACTGCAATGATTCACAGTGAAAATTTCATTTTCAAATGGAAATTTTAAGCATGTATGCACTAGTACTGATCGGATGACATCCATGGATCATAGCCATGGATAGCCTAGCTTCACATGGAATTGGTTTGATGATAGGATGATGGAGAATGAGACATTTATTTGCTTTGGTCCAACTTTTAAGGGGAGAGTGATCAAACCTATCGTAGGGAAAGCACAACCATTATGTGTTTTGATCCATGATTTTGATTGTTCATAAGAATCTTGATAAATTTCATGCACAAACAAGAATTCCTTGGTGATCACATTCTCTATACACACGAGATCAATTAATATCCCATTAGTAGGCTTGTCATTGATTCTTCTAGCTATGTAAAGAGGACCATCAGGTGCTTGTTTAATTATGTCATTTTGTGAGAAAGCAATGTCAAGAGACATTTTGGTTTGGCCCTTACGAGGTTGAACATCAATGAGGTTGATCATAGTGTGTATATCATCCCCATTGTCAATCATGTCATCATTAGTCATGTCTTGTATATTGTCAACATTCATCACATTATTCTTGGTGTCACTAGCTCTAACAAATGAGATGTTATGATTTGGAATTGGATTGGTAAATATTTGTAAATTTTGGTTGGGTGGGGCAACAAACTTATTTCCTTGATCATTAACACCACCAATCTAGATGTGATTAGAATCAATGAGGTCTTACACAATTTTTTTAAGACGCATGCATCATTCTGTATCGTTTCTATTTTGTCGATGATAATGGAATAATGCATTTGGGTTATAGTTTGGGGGTAAAGGCTTAGTAGGACCAGGGGTTCTAATAGGAGCTAAGGTAATTAAGTTCTTGCCCATGAGTTGCAACATGATGGAATGAAGGGTATCGGGTAACAAAATAAACTATCTATTCCTGTCCCTAAATTGATATGGATTTGTTGTTTTTATAGCAGCCACTTGAGCTTGAACTTGTTGATTTGTTTGAGGGGAATTTATTTATATAAATCCTTTATTTTGTTTCTTGAATGGTTAAAATTTTTTATGAGGCATGAATTCAAAATTTTCAGGACAATTGGAGGAAGTTTTTGCTTCACGATGACTAACCAAATTCTGATAGTCATGGAGAGTCATGCACAAGCGAGTGAAGGAAGGGAATATCATCATCCCAAGCTTATCTTGAATATTGGTTTGTAATTTTTCAATGAATAATCTTTGAAGATCAGCATCAATAATCTTAATGTTGATTTGTGAGTAGAGAAATTGGTATTGTGCTATGAAATCAATGACCTTTTCATCTTTGTTTTGTTTACATTGCATTAAATTGGGTAAGGCCATCTTAGGACCAATGTGCACTTGAAAATGGTTGAGGAAGGTATCAACAAGTTCACTGGATGAACTAATTGAATTTTTCAATAGGGAGAAAAAATATTCCAAGGTTGTGTCTTTCAAGGATCTAGGAAAAACCTTAGCCGGGAGCTTGTCTTCAAAAATGAAGTCACTAGATAAGGTTGTGTATGCAGAGACATGGTTGGTAGGATCTCCTTTACCATCATATTTCTCAAATCTAGGAATCTCTATGCCTTGTGGCATTTTTGCTTCCAATATCTCCAATGACAATGGGTTGTGTTTGACATATTGTGAAGGTAGGCCATTTTGATTTGTGGAAATTTTTTGTTGGAGGGATGACACATTTTGCAAAATTTGGTTGAGGAAAAAATCATTGGTTATGTTTTGAGATGGAGGTGAATAAGGTGGAGGTTTATATGTGTTGGGAGGATAAGTGAATTGCAAGTTTGTGAGAGGTGATGGATTAGGAGATATTGTGTTGGATTTCACAAAGCTAAAAGGATTCCCAATGGACATACCCAAAGTTGGATTGATGTTGCTAGTTGGTTGTCTTTTTGTAATAACAGTTGAAGGAGTTTTGTAGTATCATTGGTTATGTTTTGATATGGAGGTGAATAAGGTGGAGGTGTATATGTGTTGGGAGGACAAGTGAATTGCAAGTTTGTGAGAGTTGATGGATTAGGAGATATGATGTTGGAGTTCACAAAGCTAAAAGGATTCCCAATGGACATACCCAAAGTTAGATTGGCATTGCTAGTTGATGTCTTGTTGTAGTAACAGTTGAAGAAGTGTTGTAGTATCATTGGTTATGTTTTGAGATGGAGGAAAATAAGGTGGAGGTGTATATGTGTTGGGAGGACATGAAGTGAATTGCAAGCTTGTGAGAGGTGATGGATTAGGAGATATGATGTTGGAGTTCACAAAGCTAAAATGATTCCCGGTGGACATACCCAAAGTTGGATTAACGTTGCTAGTTGGTTGTCTTGTTGTAGTAACAGTTGAAGGAGTGTATGTAGGAATAGAGGCCACAGTTGTAGGGGTTAATTTTATTTCCACCTTGACTTTGAGTGTATCCCAAAGTTTGAGCACAACTAGCCACTGTAGGAACATGATTGTCAATGATATGAGCTAAGCTTTGTAAAATTTCTATTCCCAATTCATTATCAAGCATTCTCCTCATGTTATTTATGATAGGAACCATAGTACTAGCAATATATTCAACACTCATAAGGTTTTGAAGTTTTTCTAAGGCTTTATCCATTTTTTGCAAGTTTTATTAAGGAACATGAGCAACAATGGTTTCAACATCAATAGGATTGGAGGCCATAGGACATGTTATTTCAGGTATGGATTCCAACATGGGTTGACTAGTGTCAACACTATGAGTGAAAGAGTTAGAAAACCCAAGATCCACAACGGATGTACCGGCATGAGATGCCATGAGTCTCAAACTATGTCTCACTAAAGTATTAGCAATAAGACACCAGGTTGTAATACTCATACAATTTTTACCAAACCAAAAGGGTACCCAAAATGGACAAAAAGCATTAAACAAATGTAGCAAACACCCATAATAGGAAGGACAATGCAAATATGTAAAGAGATAATATAATTTTCAGATATGACATGCAAGAATTTTCTGATTTTTGAATGCAGGAAACTAAAAATTATGACTTTTGAATGCAAATTTTATGTTTGAACCATGCACTTATTTTGACCAATTAACTTGAATGCAAACAATTTCAAAAAACTGTAATTCTAGAAACTAAAATTGAGATCTGAAAACATCCAAAAACAAAACAAACAAAGACATATTTAATGCCCATAAATTTGGAAAATGGCCTGTATAAGGACATTTTTCCCTAGGGTGAATGGGTCCTTGCACAGGGGTTGAAAAATTAAGATCTGGTTTTTTGAGTTGATATTTAAGGTCTCTGATTCAGGTTTTAAATAGACACTTTCAGTTACGAATTTCCAGAAATTTATGATGAAATACAAGTACAATTTTGATGACAAACAACAAGAAAAATGATAGCTTTCTAGATGTAATTTTGTTTGAATTTTCTAATGCAAATGATTAAAAATCACTAATATGTAGACTATTATGTAAAATGAATGCAATATGTATGCAATTTTTTAGATTTTTGAGGTTTTAATGGATGCAAAATGCAATTTTAAAACCCTAAATGAAATACAAACTAATGCAATTTTGAAAATCCTAAATGAGATACAATGCAAACTAATGAAAAATCCTAGATCTAGGGTTTGAAGGATCTCCAAATTAGAAAGTTATAGTGTAATAATGTCAAGTTCACCAATATGAAACATCGAAAAATGGAAGAGGGGGAATAAAGGGTTCACCAAAATGAAATTATGGACTAACACACCCTCACTTTTCCTAGTTTCATATGGAAAAAGGGGAGATCTCTCCCAAAGGTAGAATTGACTTTCAACCTTGAGGTGAGTCAACTCTATGGGGATGGGGGATCTTTGATTGATCCTTATGACAAAAAATGACTAAAATGCACTTTTGGGAGATGAAAATAAAATTCCTAATGAACTCAATTATATGATGTAAAACATGAAATGCAGATATTAAGGATAGCACCGACAAAAATAGTAATTTTATGGCAGATATGAGAAGGGAAAATTGATGTGTACCTGTCACCAAAAGTGGTTGTTGAGTGTCCTACTAGGATAGATTCGCCCTAGGGTGAATGGGTCTCTGTACAGGGGTCCAAAATCTAATTTCACAATCCTTTGATCTTGGATCTTAGCTCCTAATTCCTCTAGATTCCATTATCGAAAAGTTAAAAATAAAATTTTTAGGTGAGTTTTTGTGGCTTGACAACTTTGACAACTTTACAAAATTACACTTTTGATACAATTTCAGTCCTTCTTCACCTACAAATATACATACACAAATAGAGGGGAAAATTTTGTTTTTGGGTGAATAGGGGTTTTCCTTGGTCAAACCCCGACTTGGTAATTAAACCTTGATGATAAAATAATGACAAAATGTAAGGAGTAATGAATGAACAATGCTATTTCACAACTCACCAAACCCTTAATGGTTTCCCTTAGAGGACTGAAGTCTAGCACATCTCTCTAAGGATTGGATCTTGCATGAATTGGCTTGAATGATTTCTTGAATGCTTGAAACCTACATCACAATGTTAGCTCCAAAACATAATATGAACACACATGAAATTTGACATAATGATATGATATTGATTTGATGTTGTAGATGCTTGATAAATCTGCACATCAATGCTCTTGCCAATATTTTTTTCTCATATGAAACTTGAATTATGTAATTTAGATTTGAATTGATAAAATAACTTTGTATTTATAGGTGTTTATCTAATTTCCCAAAAATTAGATTCCATAAGCTGACATTTAAAAGTTGAATTTGAATCATTAAAATGCCATAAAAAACATATTAGAAATTGGGTCTTGGCACTTAAGGAGGACCCATTCACCCTTGGGCGAATGGGTCTTGGGACCTAAATCTAGGAAACACAATTTTCAAGGTGTTTAAAATAATGTTAGCATTTGTTTAATGTCGGTTTCTCTTTTGAAAATGGAAATATTTAATAAGGCTTAGGAATGCATAATTTAGGCAATTAGAAGCTTAATTGAGTCTAATTAATTAAGGGGATGCAAACATAGTGTGAAAATGTAAAGGAGTACATTTTCCTACACTACAATTATTAGCACCAGTTAATTAATCATTAGAGATAGCTTGACACTCACTTCCCTTTTATTACTATCATTTTCTCTATCCTTTGTGTTTTGAGTTGCCATTGAATAACACTAAGACCTCTATCATTTTTTTCTCATGAGACTATCAACAATATGAACTCTCTCTTTTGTATTTCATGGATTTTGTCTTTCTTAAGTTACCCCTTTATTGCACTTATATGGACTATCTTTCCTTTTACTTTGCATTGTTTTATTTACCATGTCCTATTATCTTTAACACCACTATATTCTAGATTGTAGACTGCCCCTTTCTTCAAAACAAATATTATGGATGCTACCAAATTTTGTAGGCTATCTTCAAGTTCGTAATGCTTATATGGCACTACTTTCATACATAGACTTGTTTGCACATTATAACTATAGGTGGTTACAAAAGGGAATGACCTTATAATGGACTCAACTCATTATCCCCTAGCTTGGTTTCTAATATTTAATATCATCTCTTCAAAAACCCCTCAGTGATGGCATTTGATAGTCTCAATGGATCTTCTATAGGTCTATTTATTGTTTTGATAGGGATTGAGCCTTTCAAATACTTTTCCTAAACTTCTTAAGAGTTTCATTATGCTCAAGCATTTAGAATAATATTTTACAAACTCACAACTTCAAAAATACCTGTCAAAATGAGAAAAAAAAAAATGCAAGAATTTGCAACGTGGGTATGGATCCCCTAAAACTTCTCCAACTTCCCTACAATGTGCAATACTCTTTACCCAATCTTTGCAACTTGGTATGCCTCTTCTCTACTTCCATACCTTCTTGCACTCCTTTAATGCCATTTTACATGAAAACCCTAGAGTTTCTCCTTGCTATGTGGGCTACCAAAAGTGAAACTCTTCCTCCTTTACTTTTTGGCACCTAAAAAATTGGTCAATTTTTTCTTATTTTCCCTTTTTCTTAAACTTTCATTACCAAGCCTTCACGTTAACCTTTGAATTCCATCTTAGTTTAACAAAAAGACTTCCTATAAAAATGTCAATAGTAACACTAAAATTTTAATACTACTATTAATATTTGTGTTGGTTTCAAATGTAGTTGATATCTCTACAACCATTTACCATTTATTTAGATGTTTTAGATTATCAAATATCCCTGCAAAACCTTACCTTTACTATTTTATTTTAACTACACATTTTTAAAAAATAAATCATTGTGAGTTTTCAAGGTATCTTGGGATGCACCTATGCAATATTATCAACTGGGTTGAGTTAACATCATGTTACCCACAACTTTACCTCTTTCATTATAGTTTTCACATGAAGGTTATTCTTCCACAATTTTTTTATTATTTGGTTTGGGTTTTAGTTCAACAAGTTTATCCGTGATCACTTTTTAATGGCTTACCTTTTTATTGGTCGTGGAATATTAGCATATATAAGGATGTGGGTTATTTATCTACATAAGGATGTAGAACATTCCATGTTATCGAGAAGCTGGAGGTGTAGTAGCACCTAACCTTTCTGCAAATGTCCACTAGTAATGTGAACTTTTACAATAGTTCAGTTGTGAAGGTAAGTTCTACAATTTTACTTATGATGTGAACTCTCACAAATCCCATAGTGAGTAATTTTCTACTTCACTTAATATTCTCCATAGATTGTATGATTTATATTCCATTCTCACATGTCATGCGGATATTTCACTTCTAATTGAACTAAGCATATTTTTATTATAATTTTCCAATTCACTTCAATATTCCCACAATCTATACAATGCTTATTTCATGATGATATCACCTATTCCTTGTAGACATTTTACTCTCATCTAAACAAGATATTTTTGGTGTAACCATCTAGTTCACTTGACAATGCTCGAGTCCATACATTAATGATATCATCCATACATCATGCTAACACCATCATTTCCAAAGGCTTAATTAAGCCATCCTTCCAAAATGTTGACATCATCTTCATTCTCGATGATGCCATTATTGAGAGAAGGTGGTCCATCTAAACCTAATATTGGACTTTTGTATCATGTAGCACTTGAACCTCCCGCAAATCTCGTAGCAACCTAATTTATTGTATTTTCAAAAGAATAACTTCTGACTGAACTTGACCTTAAGGAGTTCTATATCCAGTATGCATGCTTTCCTTCACATCTTGATGCATGGAAATTTCGTATAAGCAATAGCAAAGGAAAGTACCACTTTATAAGAAAATTTGGTCCAAGTGAAATCGACTAACCAAAGTCATGTCAATGCACCATGAAAATCCATAAATTTTAAGAATTAAAGGTAAAAGTGAAGGAAAAGACTTTGTGGAGAAATAAGCTCCATTTGTCCCTAATAATCTATGTCCGAATGCGATTTAAATTCGTACATACCTTAAAATTCCTACAATCGTTAAAAGGAAAATGAAAACTCCTTATGGAGATCCACATTCTAAGTGCACATGACTTAATCACATCTTAATGCACATTGATCTATCACAATGTTTATAGAATATCAAAAAACCTACAATAAGTACAAGTAAATGGTAAAGTGATTGTGGAAAATATTGTTCCATTAGAACCTAAACCAAACATAATTTTTTTATGAAGAAAAGTACTCCATATGAACCATATAATAATGAATGCCAAGAATAAGTGTTTGGGGGAAAAATTATGCCTATTAAATCAAAGCAAATGATAAAGGTAAGGTTTGTTAGGATATTAATGCCAAGTGAACCAAGATAAAATTTGAACCCCTAATCAAACCCTGATAAATGGTAAGTGAATATGGTTCAATTAGGAATAGATTTCAATTAGGATTAAGGTTTGTGTTAAGTTTCAATTAGAGTTAAGCTTAGTATTAGGGTTAAGGTTAGGGTTAGTTTTCAATTAAGGTTACAAGTTTAGGGTTTGAGTTCAATTAAGGTTATGGGTAAGGATAAGGTTTTAGGATAAATCTTGAATTTACAATTAAGGTTAGGTTTAGGGTTCAAATAATGTCTTACATGTTGCAAGTGTGATTTCTACTAGCAGATATATATTTAATAATATATAAAATACATCGAGAGATATCCTTCTTGAGGCACCTATTTTTCTAATCATTTTATCACATAAAAGTGCAATAGGTGCCTCATGAAGGATATCTCTCGATGTGTTTTTATATAGTATTAAATATGCATATGCTAGTGGTATAGATTATGTTAATTGGTTGTTGATATTGAGGGTATCCATATATGGGTGACTAAAGTTGATATGTTGTTGGAAATATGGTTGTTGTTATGTAGGTTGAAATGTTTGGGGTTGTTGGTAACTAGGTTGGAATGTTGGTGGTTTTTGGTATTGATGCTAGATGGATGGGTGGCTAGGGATCACAAATTGTTGAAAAGGAGGGTAGATGGATGATTGACTAGGGATTATAGGTTCTTGTAACATGCATGGATCACACTTGCTTAAGGAAATATACTCTAAGGATTGGTCATCATAAGGGTCATACATTGGGTGATCCAAAAGACTCTCACTATCATCATAGGGGTCATACATTGGGTAATCCACAAGACTCTCATCATCCTCATCATCAGAGAATGGGTTTTCAATTTGACTAAGGAGACTATCAAGGTAAGATGAAGGCATCATTATAAAGTTGGATTAGGATGGATAGGATGGTTTAGTTGGCAGATAAAGGTTGGATTCTAAACCATAGCATGAGGTAAATAAAATACTTTTTAGATTTTTAGATTTTTTGGTTTTTCTAGTTTTTAAAATATTTTGGTTTTCTTGGCTTTTCATTATTTTTGGGTTTTTGGTTTTCAAACCCTATACTAAGAAAAAGACTAATTCTCAAAAATGGATAAATCCCCCATCAAGTTTCAAATGGAGAGTTTCTATTCTAACAATAACAAGCATAGATTGAAGACATACCAAGAATCCTAAAATTAATTAGGTGGGAGTGGCTCTTAGTGTGGGCCTACAATTGGTACTATCTACTTGTGAGTGGATAGATAGGGATAGTCGTGTATACATTAAATCCCTTACCAAAGGTTTCTAAAAGATCTAACTTGGTTAGCTCTATCTCATCACATGGAAATATGTTGTGTGTAACTTCAAGGTGTGATTTGCATCCCTTACACCACACTAAAAGATAATTGAAGAACTCAAGATAGGCTATACATGTTATCTAGGGGAATCCTCGATATACCACAAGGGCACATGAGGATTGATCCATGAATTTGAAAGTGCAAAGATGTCAAACAACCAAGAGAATAGCTCCTTCACTTCCCCAAGGTATAAAGGTCTTGTGGGCTTAGCCTAAATGAAAAATTCACAACTTCCAAGAGACATGTATTTCAATTCACCCCTCGCTATTTATACTTCACCAAAATATTGGAGTTAACATTTTCCTCTAGGGTGATGAGATCCCTAGATAGTTTGGGCCCTAAAAATAAAATGAACTGGTGTTTCTAATTCTCAAGACCACACAAGTGTGAGAGAGAAGAGCATATGCACACACCCCTTTGGGATTAAAATATTGTTATTATTTTATTAACCAAATTGAAAGGTGTATTGTTCATTTTAATACTTCATCACAATGATTTGAAAAAGACATGCATAAACAAGGCACACAAAAAGATAAAATTTCTATAAACTCATCTTCTTATAGTTTTCTTGCAAAAACAATTTTTTTAAAAAGTTTTTATTTTTCACTTTGGCTTGAGAAAAGGATTTATTTATGAATTTATCTCTTTGATGGTGAAAAGGGGTTCCATTCAACAATCATTTATAAACATGAAAATAAATTCTTAAAACTAAAATATTAACTATACCATTAGAATCCTTATGAAATTTTGATAATTAAAAAATCATAAAAAAAAAGTTCAATGTGTGCTTGTTTGAATTTTGAAAATAAAACACTCACTTTGACTAATTATACCTGATTTTTGGTGATTGATTTAATTGAACCAACTTTCCAAATACAACCATGATGTTTGTAAATTATCTTAGGAGGCTCCTATAAAAATGATTTTGAAACCTCTTGAGAAGACATGCAATCTAAAAGATAAGAAACAACAAAAGAACTCACAGAAAATACATGTTAAAGGTTAGAATTTTCTCTCAAGGTTCACCAAAGTGTAAGCACTTAAATTGGAAAATAGTAAATGCAAAAGACTTAAAAATATAAAAATGAAAATCAAATCTAAATTCAAGCATTTTACCTCATTGCAAACCTCAAAAATTGATGTTGATTTCACCTTGCTTGAATGTTGATACTAAATCTCTATAGCATAACACTTTGGTTTTGATTGATTTTTATTTAGACATGATAGAATTGCATAAAGTGTGAGATACATCAAAATGATAAAGGAATGGTCCTATTTATATATTTTTTGAGAAAAATCTATTGTGATCTATGGGGATAAGAATGAAGACTTCAATTAGCTAAATTGATGATGGAATCAACTCAAATAAAAAAGGGAAAATTGTCATTTCAAAGTGATGGGGGGATGATATCAAATTATTCAATTCAATAATTGGATAAATGTACACATCAAGTTTCCATTTAGAGACTAAGTTGATTGAAGAATGAAGAAGAGATTTTTAAAATGGAGAAGAGTTAACTGATGAGAGAAGATTGAATTTCCAAATAGAGATGGAGTTAACTAATCAATGATGGTTGAGATGATTAAAGAGAAAAGAGGAGTTAACTAATGAGTGAAAATGGAAATTATTTGAAAGTGGATAATTAGATCACATTTAATTAAATAATAAACTATTATTTAATTAAATGGATAATGAGAATTATTAAATGAATATTAATTGTGATAAATGGATAAATGATTAATAAATGATGAGTGTGATGATTAATTAATACTATGGAAAATGGACATGTAATTAATGATTAGGAAATGACATGACGATGATTAGGGTTAGGTAAAATAATTTTAGTGTCTACACTAACATTATAAGGAATAATGAATTTAGCTAAAACTTACTTCAAAATACTTATGCATGTCTCATATGAATGTATTACATCTTAAAAAGATCAAGTAAATTTTATACCTTGGTCATTTTTTGATATGTATGTCCAATTGTATGATAATTTTATGGAGAAGTTAGGGCATGAAAAGTATGTATATTCCTAGGAGGAGATATCTCATCATGAAAGTTATGACATGAAGATGCATAAGCCATATGTATAGTGGAGGAAAGGGATATATGATCATTATGACATGTAGGAATAATTCTCGAAGGTAAAGCATTATGGAAGGAAAAAGGAGCATCCACATAAATAGTATCACACAGTGCATTGGACGACTCCCTAAGTTTATATTAGGTTATATGCAATGATACAAATAAGAATATACATGC
The DNA here is from genome assembly GCA_007258455.2 of Sequoia sempervirens. Classification (NCBI taxonomy): domain Eukaryota; kingdom Viridiplantae; phylum Streptophyta; class Pinopsida; order Cupressales; family Cupressaceae; genus Sequoia; species Sequoia sempervirens. The sequence goes on along the minus strand of VDFB02323299.1, from coordinate 11,064 downwards.
AATACCATATCATAGGATGTCAAAACATGGTATCACACATGCATATCTAACAGTCTAATAACATGTAAGTATAAATGGTACATATGCATGAAATCATATACATGTGTAAATATTGTACGATATATGTCCTAATTAGAATTACAAAGCATAGTTTTATTTTGAAATTTAAAAAAAATAAAAAAATAACAAGGAACCATATACAAGATAAAATAAGTAGAGCCAATGTAGAAATACAACTATTGCCTCTGGGCTTATCATGAAAGAGGGAAGAAGAATATCTAAAGCACAAAGAGAATTCCATAATAATAGCTATCTATGAAATGAGATTACATTTTTTAGTGAAGATTAGATATAGAAATTAAAATCCAAAGGGTGGGAGGCTATAGATCAAAGAGATCTCATAATAAAGTCTAAAACCCTAGGAGATAGCTAGAAAAATAATACACTTAAGGGTGGATCCAAACCCTAAACAAAAGTAAAATAAATTTATAAAAATAAAAAATCTTAGATGTAAAAATTTAATAGAGAAGGAATAAACTTTAAAGATGAAACCTTAAGGATGTGAGAGAGTTAGGTTCACCATTTTATGTAGGGAATAAATCATATATGCAAAAATATCTAGGTTGATTAAATGCATAAAGTATTTAAATAAAATTCAACATAGATAAATAAGTTGGGACTAATAGTAAAATTAAATACAAAAATATAAATGAATTATGTATAAAATTCTTAGCTTGATGTTCAATAATGTAATATGTCATTGAAGATGCTAGGAACGTGTTTGCTAATGTACTAAAAAATAGGGTTATGTCCAAATCAGTGTCTCAAAATATATAAATTGATTTTGTCTCACTCTAATTTAAATCTACAAGTGTGAAATTGATATTGGCACTTGTGAAAGTGGATTGATGTGTGGACTTGAACCTATGTTTGTAGAACTAAATTGATAGAGACTTGATGACAAAAAATATTGCATCTTGATCTTTTTATGTCTACATCACAATAAGGAACTAGTGGTGCTTACAAACACCTTTGCAAAATCTATCTAATTGTGAGGGTCACATTATCCTTAATTAAATTCCTTTGTAGATTGATTCAATGATGATGTACCAAGATCAAAGGAAATGAACACATGTGTAACATGCTAATGATGGTGACATAATGCTAATGCAATTAAGGAACTAGCGGTGCTTACAAACACCTTTACAAAATCTATCTAATTGTGACGGTCACATTATGCTTAATTAAATTCCTCTGTAGATTGATTCAATGATGATGTACCAAGATCAAAGGCAATGAACATATGTGTAACATGCTATTGATGGTGACATAATGCTAATGTAATTAATTTTATCCTTCTACAATTAAATTCTAAATGTGCTCAATATATTGCTTTATCTCTCTTAAATGTTCTAAATGAATTTGAATCGGTCCTTAAATACACCAACCTAACATGTAATTTGAAATAAAGTTGTACTTTAATCAACGTATAATGGCTAGTAAAAGAGAGAAATGTGGGTCCAAATTAAGGAATTCAAATTTAAAGATTTAAAGTTTAAATTTGTGACTACAAAATACCCTAGGTCTATATAATATACCTAAATCTAAATCAAGGTGAAATTGATTAAATGCAAAAACTAGATATAGATCCTACCTATATATATATATATATATATATAGAATTCAATTACAAATGAAACAACATAAACTACAAAACAACAAAATTACATCAAATAAAATAAATAATGACAAAATTAAATTAATTTTTTTTAACAAACTTAAAGAACAACAAAAACGTTATAATTCAAAAACATTAAAAAAAGACCCAAAAATGTAATTTTCACCCTTACAAATACATTTCAAATAAAAAATACTATAAACTAATTTAACTTAGGGGACACTAAATTCATTAGGGAATAAAGATAACTATTACAACCTTCAACAAAAAAATGGTCCAATTCTTTTATGCAAATACCAAAAGAACATAAACTTTTTGACTATGGCAAATAATAATTTATAATGTTGACAAATGGTTCGTTAATTCCCTTTGTGGGCATGAAAAATAAAAACAAATTATCTTTACATCCGCAAATACTTAGCTGGCGTGACCGTTAAATCTGTTAATTGACGGACAAAATAACCAAACTTTAGAACAACCTGCATCTCGTGGAAGGAGGCCTATCTCTATCTCTGTCACGCGCTTTGATGGCGAAATTTCGGCTCGCCGTCAATTGATGGGAAATAATGTCTATCACGAAAATGGCGTGGAGAATTTCCCATGAGCGGAATAGACGAGAAAGAGATATTCATATTTCCCGTCTACAATCGCGAAAAATTCGTTTGTTCTATTGCAAAACTCGTACCAGGAATTTCGCTTTTCCGTCAATTAACAGATTGTCGGCAACTACGATCCAAATCAACAGCTTACAAAAGCCTACTCGGAAATATCGGGTCAGATGACTATCTACTTTTCAACTTCGTACTCTACTCCTGCTTTTAATTCTACACCTTTCTTATTCATTTCTAAGGGAAAATTATCTTTTCCTAACATTACGGTGTAGTTTATAAGTTTTGAATTTTGAATTAAAAATTTTAATTTTATTTTGATATCGATGGGGTATTTATTATCGTGAGAGAGACGGGTTCTTGTGAACCACTACTCATGAAATATGGGTCAATGAGTTTGATTTGAAAAACTATAGAGTTGAATCTTGATAGCAATATCATAATCGATGAAGTAGGGGAAAGACAATAACTCTTTGGTCTCATGGGGGTTTGGGCTTCTATTTTCATGGATCAAGCGGTCCCATGAAGAAAAACAATTTATGCTACATGATTAATTGGAATCTTTTCCTCGAAAATAGCAGCCCCTATCTTTTAGGATTGCAAATTTCAGCAAGTGAAATTGAGGTGGGGCTAGAAATTGCCCCTACAGCATAGGAATTTTTTCTACCACTTGTCTATCACTTAAAAAAAAAAATTCCTAAAAAAACAAACAAATGAAAGAATTTTTATTTATTTATTGATTTTGTTCCTTAAATTTTGGAGCTTGAACTTTTAAGCTGAATTGCAAAACTGAATTCATGGGACCATTAACTTTAAAATAGTCCTAAAAACTCTCGGCAACACCCACTAATTTTTTTTAAGGAAGCCCCCCTCCATGGGACTGTACCCTACCCATGCATTGATACATGCTAATTAAAAGCCCACTTAAAAATTCCAAATGTACCAATAGTTGTTCACTTTATACCCACTAGTTACAAAAAAGTATTTAATTGGAGGAGTTGTGCAACTTTATTGGTACCATTGGTGCACAATTACTAGGGCATTTGTGCATATTTATTGGATCAATTGTGCAAATTTTGTGGTAGTCAAAGCGAATGATTATCATAGCACTAGAGAATATGTATCAAACACCAATTTTTAAATAACCACTTTTTGACCTTTGTGTACATAACGAATCTTCATGTGTTTGTTGTAACTACCCAAAAGTCGAAATAGTAGCTATAAGCTTTTAAGTCACATGGCCACTAGCTCCACAAAAGACTCCTAAAAAATCTGAGCAATTGCTACAAAACAAAATAAGCTAAAGCAATTATATGTGAGTGAAACCTTTGACTCAAAAACTAAGCAATTATATGTGAGTGAAACCTTTGACTCAAAAACTATGTAAATGAATCTTGATATAAATATCATAATTTGACATGTAGAAAATAACACATATGTTTCCCTTAAATAATTTAATTTAGCTCCTTAAAATTTTAAGTTTTTTTTTATAAGTTTAGTTGGTGTTCTCATCTTTTATTTTTTTTAAAAAGCTTTTTTTTTTAACTTGTTTTAAGTAATTGTTAACTTATAATATTTTGGATCATATAAATTAAAAAAGAAATATCTATAAAAAAAGTAAGGAAGAAAATATGTAATCATATGGCACCTTTTTTTTATTAAGGAATAGTTACATGATTTGAGTGCAGCCCTTATTTATCTATAGTTGAAATTTCAATCCTTAAAGTTTAGTAGTTTCATCATTATAGGAGAAGATTTTAAATTATCCTTTACACTCAATTGAATTTTTACATGGGACTACCCATGTTGCTAAAAAATTAAGCAACAAACTTAGTTAAGAAGTCACATGAGAAAACACATATATAAGCTTAACTAACGTAAACTAATTAATTATTTAATTTGGGTTGGATACTTAAACTCTTTAAATACTAAGCTAGGAAATTGAATACAATGGACAAGAGTACTTAGCTCTATGACTAGACAATGTGTGCTAACAATGAAGATTCTAAATTCTAGTATGTATTAGCTTGAGAATTGGAAAAAAAATTGTGTGCAATGAATTTTTGCCAACTAAAATGCAAGGAAATCAAAGAAACCAAGCAAAAAACCAAGTAAACACTCAGATTAGGGCCCAAATGAAGCTCAAACCTGAACCAAAACCCACGAAAATGGAGTCCAAGTTGAGTTGATGGTGCGATTGCCTTGTGGATTTGAAGCTATATGTGCTCACGATTAGATTTCAACAACATAACCCCTTGTATTTGCTTAATTTGATCAATAGATTGTTGGATTTTTGGCTATGGTTGCAAGATGGCAAGAGATCTTGTGTGCATGAAGTGGTTGAATAAGTGTTAGTCATTTAGGAGAAGGGAGATGAATGGACGGTGAGGATTGGAGCTAGGGATAGATCAAGGGTTGAGATGCCTTAAGTAATTTCAACTCTTGAGGTGATGACAAGTGTCGTCACATGGGAGAATGAGAGGATGAGGTGGAGGGTACTTGGAAGTACCCTTGGGAATGGTCAAAAGGGGTTACTTGTTCCATCCTCCAAAATCATGGGTAGGATGTGACAAGAGGGAATCTAAAATTCCCTTTATAACCTTCATGGGGATGAGGGTAGGAATTTAAAATTCCTTGAAAGGACATAGGGATTATAAAATGGAACACAAAAATTCCATGCGGCTAATTTGTAGACAAAACGCACCTATGTACATACAAAAATGCATAAAAACATGCATAACAATATACATAGAAACATACATAACATGATGAGACGGCGTAGTGCGAGGCCCACCATACAGGGGATAAAAGTGATGAAACCGGCAGACGGGACCAAATGTCAAGGAAATGGTAGATAGGATTTAACGGCACCATCAAGTCAATTTTCCTACCTCTTGTCGACCGATAAAACTAGGTCCCGTGGCTTGCGACATAAGTGTTGTTTTTAAAGCTTTTTTCTGGTGTGGGAATTGGAGGCGGACTGACGTGTGCATTTTTGGTTTGGAGAAAGAAGGGTGAAAACACTCTGTGTTTTGAGTCTACACATTGAAAGTTGAAGGTTGAAGTGCACATGGAGGAGTTGGAGGAGAAAACCAACCAAATTGAGGTGCGTTTTTAGTTTGCACATTGAAAGCTGAAGTTTGGAGTGCACGTGGAGGAGTTGGAGGAGAAAACCAACCAAATCGAGGTGAGGGTACTAACCAATTGGGTTGTAGAGGGTTTTACAACACTATTTGGGTTGCTTGTTTTTTAACACAGGTAGGGTTTTCCAACATGATTTTTTACAAAACAAAATGAATTTCTTGAAAAGATTTTGTAATTTAAACAATGTGAATGTATTGAAAGGCCCCTTCAAAATTTATAAGGACTTTTAATTTGAGTAAAAATTACATTTAAATTTCACATGATTGAAAAAAAAAAGTACACAAAATAATTGTAATTTGGGAAACACAATGTGGGTTTTCAATTATTTGAATCTCCTTGTTTAAATGTAAAGGGTTGTCTCACAGTGGGTTGAGCTTGCTTCTTAACACATAGGGTTTTGCAACATGGAATTTTACAAAACAGTAAGAATGTCTTGAAAATCACACCTTCCATTGTTGTGTTTAAATTTCACATGATTGAAAAAAAAAGTGCAAAAAATATTTGTAATTTGGAAAACACAATATGGGTTTTCAATTATTTAAATCTCCTTGTTTAAATGTAAAGGGTTTTCTCATAGTGGGTTGCTTGTTTCTTAACACATACAATTTTCCAACATGGAATTTTACAAAATAGTATGAATGTCTTCAAAAATCACACCTTCCATTGTTGTGTTTAAATTTCCAATGATTGAAAAAAAAAGTGCTAAGATCTTATTTTTCCTTTTCATTATCATCTATGTTGAATTGTATTTGTTCCATGGAATTCTTAAGTTGAAGAATCTTTGACTTTATTTGTTCAACTCCACTTATAGCATCATCTCTCACTTTATTTTCTTGCACAAATTCATATGCAATACAATTTTTTTTACTTAATCCACTTTTGCATTGGCATTTTCCCATTGCACATACTACACAATGCTCCTTCGTCAACTTGTCAAGTGCAAGAACAATCTCGTCAGTCAATACATTATCTATCTTATTCACTTTGTTCTACTTCTTTTCAAGTGTTTTTAGAGCATATTCCTTTTTTATTTGATACTTTCTACTACTTGTTGCTCAAGTTTTACATTGCCATATGCCCATTGTGGATAATGTACATGCACCTTCCTCAACTTCTCAACAACACTAAGTCTCTTCAATCAATTTATACTATCTGTCTCATTTACTTTGGTCAGTTTCTTTTCAAATATTTCTACAGTAGATTCCTTTGTCATTTCATACATTCTAGTACCTGTTGCCTCCAATTTTACATTGTTATTTTCCCATTGCACATACTTCACATGCTCCTTCTTCAACTTGTCAAGAGCAGGAAAAATCTCTTCATTCAATACATTATTTATCTCATGCACTTTGGTCTGCTTCTTTTCAAGTGTTTTTACAAATCTTTCCTTATTCATTTCATACATTCTAGTACATGTTGCCTCATGAAGCATTGAGAAGATCTCGGGTTCATTAACACCCAGTTTTTTTCAACCTTGAATTATAAATAGACAAAATGATTGTAATGAAAACCTTACACTACCAATGTAAGAAAAGGCACCTTGAAAATTTACCAAAACTGTTACTTACAATATGTTACGTTTGGATTTCCTCATATCATTAAAATATAGGTAGGTAGGAAAACATAGTGGATTGTGAGTTTGTTGTGCTTGTACAAAGTTGAAGGGTGGAGAATTTGGGGAGGATTTGCAACCAGGGGATACATAAAACTTAATGTAGGAGCATCCAATGATGTAGGGAAATCTTGCATCACCCAAAAAAATTGTTTTCTTTATTTTCTTTAGTTGTTTTAAGTCCCATGATGGCACTTAAGGGGTATAAGATAGTCAAAAGTCAAAAATAGCAAAAAATAGTCACTTACTATTTTTAGTAAGTCGGCCTAAACGAGCTCGTATGGACCTAAAAATTTACTTGAAGGAGCAAAGCTAAAAAAAATTCTGGTCACAAAAGAATTGCCTCAATACCTGAATGGTTTGGGAGAAATTAAAGTTTTTTGTCTCGATAAATTTCTCTAATGCAGCTTCAAATTCAAATATAAAACTTTAGAGGCCTTGAAACAACTCGAAAAGTGGAAATTTTTTTGATTCATGTATTGTAGATCTCTTTGAGAACCTTCCAACAATATTCAATAATAGCAAATTAGACACTTGGATCAAAATTTATGGCCTCGCGAGGTTGCCCCTCTAAAAAGTGAATTTCATTAAAATTTCTTCCTAGGCCAGAAATCAAACGGTGGGACTTTTGGCACCAAAACAAAAGGGAAAGTTCCACTTTCTAGAACATTCTAGGGCTGTTATTGGGTAAAATAAAAAGGTATATGAGGGGGTTGTAGAAGGTGGCTCCATTAGTACAGATTGTGGCTCCAAATAATATTTTTTTCTTCCAATTTGATTTTGTTGTAATGAATCAAGCCCGTGAGGCTGTAGCATGTAAGTTTGAATCTGCAATTTCATTTTTTGAAAATAATTGAAAGTGGGTTAATTTATGTTTCACATATTTTGTGTTGGTACCTATTCTTGTGTTTTGTGGGTTTGGGTTGTGTAGCCCTCATCAAGTGGTATCAAAGAAGGAGTTCTTGAGTGTGTAGATAGATTGCCAAACGTGAGGTAGTTTACACGAGGACTTGTGGTTGTGGTTCTATGAGAAAAGATGCCTCCACAAAGAAACCGTGGTGGTAGAAATGTTGGGGTAACAAAAGAGGGTTTTAGAGCCCTCTAGAGACAAGTTCAAGTGTTGCAGGAGGAGCTGCATAGAGGAGTTGATGTCAGAAGAAGAGATGAAAGTGAGGATGAGGTTGAATATGAGGATCCATTCAAAGAGGAAGCATAGGATGTAATGGATCTTGGAGAAGTTAGAATGATTATGGCCATTTTCAAGATTAGAAAGAGGTCAAAGATAGAAGTTTCTAATTTTTCTAGAAACCTAAATCCAGAGGAGTTGATCAATTGGATCAATGACATGGAAGAGTATTTTGAGTATGAGGAAATAGAAGACTCGGATAGGGTCAAATTTTCAAAGGCCAAATTGAAAGGCCATGCTATCATATGGCGGAAAGAAGTCCAGTTGGAAAGAAATAGAAGAGGAAAAGAGAAAATAACAAGATGGGATTGTATGGTGGAAAAATTGAACAGATAGTTCATTCCCGAGGACTATGAGTTGGATTTGTTGAAGAAGATGCAAGGGTTGAAACAAGCAAGAAAATATGTTAAGGAGTATACAAAAGAATTCTACTGATTCTTGATTAGAATAGGTCATTCTAACGCCAACAAAGAGAAGGTTTCTCGTTACATAAATGGGTTGAAGTTGAACATTCAAGAAGAGTTGAGTCTAGTAAGAATGTCTACCATTGAAGATGCATATCGTTTTTCTTTGAAGGTAGAAGAAAAGTTGAACAGAAGTTTTGAAAGCAAGCAAAGAGGTGGCAGTCATGGTGGAAAGACTAGTGGATGGTCATATGGAGGTTGAAATGAAGATCAAAACAAGGGAGAAGGATCCAATAGTAGCCAAAACCAAAAAGGAGATATCACCTATCATCCTTGTGATCAAAATAATGGAGACCAAAGAAGAAGAGGAAGATTTGGATGAGGACCAGGGAGAGGATGCTTTCGTGGAACTTGTTTCAAATGTGGAGAAGAAGGGCATAGGGCATATGAGTATCCTCAACATCAAGGAAAGAAAAATAGAAGAACTAAGGGTAACGCACGAGTTACACATGTATATGAAGAAGTTGAGTCTTCACATTCTAAGGATGTAGAAGGAGGAGAGGTTCTTGTTACTAGAAGAGCCTTGCTAAATGAGGAGAAAGAACCAACTCAAAGGAAGAATTTGTTTCGCACCAGATGTAAGTGTGAAGGTAAAGTTTATAATGTTATTATTGATGGAGGTAGTATCGATAACCTTGTTTCAGAAGAGATGGTTAGCAAGTTGTGGTTGGAGAGAAGAAGGCATTTGAATCCATACCAGATTGCTTGGTTGTAGAAGGACCATAAAGCTTTGGTAAATGAATAATTTCTGGTAAGGTTTAAGATTTGAAATTACCATGATGAGGTATTATGTGATATTATGCCTCTGGATGTTTGTCATATGTTGTTAGGAAAACCATGGCAGTTTGATTAGCAAGCAATACATGATGGACATGCCAACACCTATTCGCTAACAAAGGATGGAATTCATCATAAGTTGAAGCCCTTGAAAGAGGTAGAGGAAAAGGTATGTAGTAATGCAATAATTTGTTTGGTTGATGGAAGAAAGTTCCTAGAAGGTATGAGGCATGAGCATATGTGTTTTGCATTAATCCCTAGAGTTGATAAAGAAGATACTAATGAGGTACCTATAGAGGTTTCAGATTTGTTGGATGAGTTTCGAACTATTATTTCTAATAACATACCTGAAGGTTTACCTCCAGTAAGAAAGATTAGTAATTAGATGGACTTGATTTTTTGAATAAGGCATCTCATCGTATGACTCTAGTACAGAGTGAAGAGTTGAACATACAAGTGCAAGAGTTGTTGTGGAAGGGATTGATCAGAGAGTTTTTGAGTCCATGTATAGTACCTACATTACTAGTGCCAAAGAAGGATGGGGAATGGTGGATGTGTATAGATTCTAGATCCATCAACAAGATCACCATCAATTATAGATTTCCCTTACTAAGAATGGATGACATTATGGATTGTTTAAGTGGAGCTAAGTACTTCACGAAGATAGATTTGAAGAGCAGATATCACCAGATTTGGATTAGAGAAGGAGATGAATTGAAGGCAACCTTTAAAACCAAGGAGGGCCTGTATGAGTGGTTAGTCATGCCTTTTGGGCTAACTAATGCACCGAGCACATTTATGCAACTTGTGAATGAGGTATTGAAAGAATTTTTAGGAAAATTTGTTATTGTTTATTTGGATGATATTTTTATTTTCAGTAAGACATTTGAGGAGCACTTGATGCATATCCGAAGAGTTTTTGAGAAGCTAAGGGAGGAAAAGTTGTTGATTAATTTGAAGAAATATAGTTTTGTGAAGAGAGAGTTCGTGTATCTGGGATTTGTTGTCTCAGCAGAGGGTCTTAAAATGGATCCAAAGAAGGTGAGAGCTATCATTGAATGGCCTACCCCAAGGAGTGTTACAAAGGTAAGATCATTTCACTACAACAAATCTCTATGATTTGCTCCATTTTTTGCTTCATTTTTTGCTTCCACCCACTATTTTAATGTATTTTTTGCCAATTTTTTGAAAACATCGGCGCTGTTTATTGCAATGGTGCTATTTTTGGAATTTATTTGCACCAACTAGAACAAGTCAGCACTAATTTTGGTGCTACTTTTCGCCGACATTAGCGCCATCTTTAGTGCCGATATTGGCTCCAAGTGTGATGCCATCGTTAGCACCGCATTTGGATCTGAGTTTAGCTTCGAGTTTAGTGCCACTTTGAGCTATTATTTTAGCTTCAAGTTTAGCTTTGGGTTTAGCGCCGATTTAGACACCCCTATATCAAGGAGAGAATCACTTACTTTATGTTGACAAGGTATATCTACAAGTGCTTAGCGAAACACAACTCTTGGATATAACGAAGTAATGTCGATGAGACATTAAGATATCAGTAAGACAAATAAGATTGTCTCATCAACACTCCTCAAGTA
>VDFB02323298.1:0-163264 GCA_007258455.2 Sequoia sempervirens | reverse complement strand
GACCATGGAAGTTTGATAGGTATGAATTTTATGATGGTAAACATAATACTTACACTATTGATAAATATGGAAATACATTTACATTGACTCCAAATGAAGGAAAACTGAGGGAACATCCCTTAAATTAGTTGATGAAGTTGGGACAATTTCTAGATGTCAAGAAGTCTGCAAATGAAAAGCACATGCAAGTTTTCAGTTTTTCACTCAATGGAAAGGCTTTCCAGATGGAAGAGAATTTTAAGACCAAAGAGGTGATGTGAAGAAGCATGATCTGTAGCAATTCAATTTCCAAGGGACTTGGAAACTTTTTCAGGCTGGGTGTATGGTGCAGGGGCACCAAGGTCATTTTTGCAAATTTGGTCAAGTAGGGTCTTAAGTTGGTTTTTAGGAGTTTTGGTCATTTTTTTCATTCAAATAAGGTCATAATAGACCATTGGAGTTGTGATTTAAGTCTTTAGGGGGTTCATTGTGTAAAAGTTGCAATTTATGCAAATATTGTCAAATGTTGTCATGTAAAAATTGCAAAAAATGCAAACTTGGAGAAGTCCAATGGTTAGAAGTTCAAACATCAATTAGAGTCAGTTGGTTTTGGTAGTTTGTGGTGGGAAAATTTTAAATATGCTCAAAACACTTGATGTAATGTTGTTGTAGAAGTTTTGATTGAAAGAAATAATAAGAAAACTCATTTTCCTATGTTAATTTCTAGTAATTTGCTGCTCTCTAGATCTGTACAAGTCCATATAGTAGGATAATGATCTAAAAGCCTTTGATTTTGATGGAGTATTGAGATAGCTTCAATTTGGTGGTGGTTTGATTGAATTTTATTGAAGATTAAGGTTTTCACAAGCATTTTGTTGTAAGCAATCAGTTAACCCTGTTTTGAGGGTTTGAAGGCTTTTAAAATGCATTAAGCCCCATTCCACTTATATATTAGTTAGAAACTTGGGGGAATGGGTACCATTAGGATATATTTAGGTGTTAGTATAGGTATTTGGAGCAAGGAAGGTGTTTAGGTGAAGTTTCATTGTTGCCCTAGTTACATATCTATGAGTTTTGGGTTGAAAAGTGATGGTTAAAAGTTCAAATTTGCATAAAATGGCTTTGTAAAGGTTGGGTGATGGATTGTTAAGCATATGAAGGAATATTTTGATGTGTTGGAAGCATTATAAAAGTGAGAAAAGGTATGGAGGTTGGATTTCCAATAAACCCTCCTTTTTTCAAGCCTACATTGGCCTAAGGTAAGGGTTTTGTATTTTGAGCAGTTCTTATTTATTTTAGTTATGGAAAGTTGTGGATTAAAACCATTTTAGGTCTATGAAGAACATTGCAATTAAGTTCTAGGGTTGGAGGAACGTTTAAAGTGGTTTTTCTTTGTAAAAGTGACCTATTTAGGCCTTGCGATAGCGTACCAGTCAAATTTCAGGGATGATGGTTTGAAACAAGTACATCAGTAAATTTGATATGTTGAAGTTGAGGCAAATGGGTATCTAGAATACCTATTGATATGTGTATTTGAGGTTGGATTTTTGAGATATGGTCAAGAAACCATTGTTACAGACCTATAAGGGAAGTTGTGAAGTTGTGTGAGAAATCACCCTAATTAGGGTTTGGATGATTGAGGAATTGGTTGAAACACCTTGAATTGTGTTTGTTTATGGTTTTCCTCCTTGCTCTACATCAGAGAGAGAGAGAGTAGAGCAGAGCAAAGGGAGAGAGAGAGAGGGGGGGAAGGAGGAAGGTGGAGAGATTGGGAGAGAGAGGATGGAGGGGGAGAGAGAGAGAAGTAAAGAGGGAAGGTGGGTTGGAGAAAGGAATATAGAGAGGGGAGGAGGGAATGAGGAAAGGAGGGAGGGAGGAAGAGAGAGAGAGAGAGGTCTAGAGTATAAGGGATAAAAAATGAGTGAGATAGAGAGAGAAAGATGATACAACTTGTTGATTACTGAAATTTGACCTCTTGATTACTAAAATTTGACATGTCGATTACTGAAATTTGGTTTTCTAAAAAAATATAAGAACTTCCAAAAACTAGAATTTGAATTATAACTCCTAGAGATCTAAAACCACTCTCAAATATCTTGAAACTATATACATGAAATATAACTTAAAATTTTAATAAGGTAAAAGAGAATTTAAGAATCTAATGAAAAAAGAGAAGAAAAAATTTCAATGCACACCAAAACACAAGCACATTATAATGCACTCACATTTTTTCAATGCATTCATAAAACGTAAGCATGTTATATAGCGCTCGTGTTTTGGAATTGCATTCAAAAAACACACATTTTTTTAAATTCAACCCATAACACAAGCACATTTTATTATAATACACTCACATTTTGACTATTTTGGGATGAAAATGTAGAGTGGCCACTTTTTGGCCCCCCCATCTTTGTGCACCCATCCTCTAATGAAAGATATTAACAAAATAAAGTACACATTTCCATTACAAGATTTTTTTCATAACATAAAAGTAAAAATGAGTATCTTAATATTAGTACAAATTTGATAAAAATGACTACAAATTTAAATTTGTCATCATAATTCAAATATTCCAATTTTGGTCTTCACCATGTAGCAGATATGTAGTGCCTGTGATGCAAGATAGCAATTTGTGTTTTTGTTTTAATAAATCTTAATGGAGAAATCATATTTAAAACATTATGTAATAATTTTATAATAAAATACTCTAATATTTACGTGGATAAATGTGATGATTGCATTTGAAGAGGTCAATTTATGCAATATGTAAGCAAAAAGATCCAGAAAAACTAAAAAAATGTGGTGCAACCTTCTTTTTCCATGATAAGACATGGTGGAGTTATTGATAATATTAATATAAACATAGAAAAAAAAATCCCATCTCTAGCCCCCTTTTATATTTTTTTCCTTGTTCTTCTTCTAGTTGTCAAAAGTTAGAAGTAAACCAAGTTTTGATAATTTTATTTCTAAAAATCATCATGATCTTAGTTGCAACAATATTGGTCTTCAATTTTTGATGAAAAAATTTATAGTGTTGTCTTCCAGACAAACAAAAATCTTCTTTAAATGTTACTAATGTAAATCTTGGTACTTTGAAACACAATCAAGTTTTTTTTCTTGAGAAATACAATTCAGTTATTATGGAAACCCTAAATTAAATTTTTTGATAATTATCATGCCAAATTCATGTATAGTTTTTTTTATGGGGATCAACATTCTAACATCCTTAATCAACCTCTAGACATGGAATTCAATTTCTTGTCTCTTTAAATTTATGTTTTCTCTATTATTTAATATCTAGAAATATTATATTTATAGCCTCTTAAAGCCTATTTTGATAATTTAAAAAAAAAATTAAAATAAAAAATAATCAAATATTATTCAATCTCTATACAACCTTCTAAATAATAGATAAAAAATTGAAAATACATATTTCAAAACAAACAAACTTAAAGAAACACACCAATATTTGCAAGTTAATTTTCCATCCATATTATATCTATATAATCATTGTGTATATAGTACTCATCCAAGTAATCTCTCAAATTTATATTATTTCATACTCAAGAATTTTTTTTATTTAGGAGTTGTTTAATTTAATTTTATACCTATTTTTCTTTATATATATATATATTCAAACATAATTTTTATTTAAAAATTCTATTATTGTATCCATATTATTAATTTTATTTCATGTATTTAAAATCTTATACTCTATTTCTATGTATTGTATTTTACATTCTAAAAAAATATTCTTCATATCGTATTTGCACAAATCCAATGATTATTAATTCCATTTCAACAATGATATAGTTATCTAATAGTCAGTTATGTATATAATAATATATTACAAATTAACTCTTTTTTAATTACTTTCTTATAGTATTACAAATAAAATTTCTCTTTTTTCACATCATTTGTGTACCCTTCTCTATGGTAGCTCCTCCAAATAACTCACTTTCTCTTTCTTAATAAAAATGGGAGCCCCCTAGTTTTGGAAAAACTAACTCTATCCACCTACGAATTTTTTTTAAACTAGATTGTACCACTATAGAAGATGCAATCCAAGTAGTTATTGGATTCAAACTATTAAAAAATCAATTATGTATCATTTATTATTATAAAATTGCTTCATTTTTTTGTTAAATGCAATGAAACTTCTTCAAGATAAACATATCCTATTCAAATTGGCCTTAAATTACATCCAAGATTACACCATTCCTAAAGAAAATAATAATTCAACACTTGAGAATTATCACCTTTTCCAAGACACTGCTCTTATCAACATCTTCACATTTAAGAAAAAACCCTATCATTGTACATTTTTATTATAATGTTATCAAATATTCTCTAGAAAATGATAATCCACTCATTGTGAAAGAAGCGATCAGGAATCATATGCTAGAGATTGGTAATAATATTGCAAGCAAAATCCACAAGACCTTTCATTCTCCACTTATTTCTATGCCATATAACACATCAAGAAGAACCCTCTCCTGGTACTACACCCATCACTCCCCTACATGATAAACTTACTTATGTTTTCTCCTCATCTAACTCTTCTACTTCTACTTTATATTCAAGGATAACTTTAAGAACCACCCTCCCTCGGCGAAGGTGTAAAATCCCGCCAAATCTTGTATACTTCTTGACAAAAATATTAATTCTATTGGAAAATTTTATTATTTTTCGAGAATAAAAAATCTCAATTGGAAAATATTTTCTAATCGCTAGACATCTATGGAAAATCCTGGCGAATTGCAAATTTTTTAATCCAATAAAATATTTTCATTAGTGATTAAAACCTTTTTTCAAACCAATAAAATATTTCCATTGGCGAATAAACCTATTTTAGAATAGAAAAAATATTTTTGTTGGCGATTAAAAAATTTCTTCAAACCAAAAAAAAATATTTTCATTGGCGAATTAAGCCTATTTTCAAACTAATAAAAAAAAATTAGTGGTGAAAATATCAAATTCTGAGACAAATTTTCCACACATTCAAATTCCTTCATAAAGTGTTTGGAATGGGGACAAGTGTCAACATATTTATTATGTCTGAAGCTAGATGTCAGTGCAAAATAATATGACTCATGACCATTTGATAAATTTTTGATGGACAGCTGTAGTTGCATTCCAAAAGAATTTTTTTGAAGCACCAGACTTGCAAATTGAAACCTACAGAATAACACTAGAACCGTTAGATTTCCAAAAATCAATGGTTGAGATTTTATTACTTATTAAATCACTTAAAGTCATGACAACCAAAATAATATTTTATCATTGACTGGATACCAACAGTTGAAGGTCACTTAAGTTATGACCTAGGCCTTTGGAGTCATTATGGTGACTAGCCCCTCCACCTAGGGGAAGGATGGGTTTGATGATAAAAATTAACAACACAATTGAATCCAGAAAACATATTCAAATAGTTAAATAGTTGCTATATGGAGCAACACCCTTTATTAATCAAAAATAGTTTTTACATTCTGAAATGATGAAAAATGGGGAATGGTGCTTTCTTTCACTTCTAGGGTTGTGGACCTAAAAGGAGAAAGACCAAAAACCACTTTTCAACACTTCACTCAAGAACAAACCCTTGAGATTTCAATGCAAAGGGGATTGAAATATGGAAAAGGGGAGGTTCTAGGGATTGAATGATTTCTAATGAGGGGATCACCACCAAGTATAAACTTGCAAAATAAAATGTTTGAAAACATAGTGTGATATGCAAACAAATGCTAAATGACCTAGAAATGCAAGTAAACTGTAACAAAACACTATGAAACTAGAAATGTGCACCTAGGAAACTGAAGAAGGTAGAGTGGAGGTCTAGAATCTTGAAAAATATGCTATTTATGTCGATTGGGACTCATACGCAAAGCTAGGAGAATCAATCCAGTTTTGAGTAAATTGTGTCAGAACAGGTTTTGGGAAAATGGGTATTCAAATCTGCAAAAATCCCTGAAAGATAGGTACAATGGGACTCATTCGCCAATAGTGGCAACATAGTCCACTTCTGGATTTCTAGAAATTCAAAATGGGATTTTGTAGCTCTCATTCTACTTTTTTGTCCCTGATTCAGATTTGGGTCTAAAACTATATAATTTGGCCTATAGACCTTCTCTAAGCTTCTCCAAGGCTTGTGTTACAACTTTGAACACTTTTCCAATCTTGCTCCTTGATAAATCTGTAACCTAGACCAAACCCTTGCAATTAAGTGTTGCAAACATGTAAGTGATGGCTCCAATGGATGTAGACTTGGACTCTTTCTTGATATTGATAGATCCTAAAAGTAATGCTTGCTTGAATCACACAATCCCTACACAATTGTTAGCTCTAAAACAACATGATGCAAATAATCTTTGACATGATGATTAACACTTGAAGAATACTCTAGAATTCTTGATAATCTGCTCTTGAAATGCCTTGAATGCTCTTATGAATGCTCAAATGCTCTTGTGGACTCTTGAATGAATACTTGAATGCTTGGGGATGAAAATGAGTGAAAGAACCTTGTATTTATACTTAATTATGCAATAATTCCTGAAATTACAACACTACAAGCTGACATTAGATCTAGGAGAATAAAATCCCACTGGAAATTTGATTTAAAATTGAATTTTGGTCACACGTGACTCATTTTACAAGGTGGCGAGTGAGTCCCATTACACATAATGTATGGGACCAAAAATGAAAAGTGTCTAGAAATGTGTGAAACTTGCATCGGGGCTGAAAAGACCTAGGTGGGACTCATTCGCCCAAGGTGGTGAACGAGTCCCAAACACTAAATTTGTGCCACACAAGCCAGGAACACCTGAATTTTGATTGGTTACTGATTGATGTCGGGATTGACCTCGAAGAGATGCAATAAATGAGGCTTGTGGATGAAAAATGGGGCAATTAAAGCATAAAAAATCCAAATCATTAATGAAAAGCCTAAAGGAATGTGAAAGTGTGTTACAACACTTTACAACACTCCAAATAAGTCACAATTAAGATCAATTATGATTAAAATTATGTTTGAATTGATAAAACTATAGAAAAGTGTGAAAGTGTGTTACAACACTTCATAACACTTTTGAAAGGCACCATTAAATTCCATTAGTTCACAAGGGCCCAAGACCTAATGTGAATGTGTTATCCAAATTACAACACTAAATCAAGGTAGCATTAAGCCAAAATCCACAAGGAGGACCCAAACAAGTGCGAAAAATGTCAAAGGATCTTTCTTTGACACTACATTTAGCCCCCACTTTAGTGAGAGGATGAAATTGCTTCAAACTCACACTAAAGTAGACAAACATAGACCAAGAGGGGTTCCAATGAACCAATGTTGGAAATACGAGACAACAACAATCAAGAGGGGTGATCAAGTCCCTAGGATCAAGATCCCATGGCAAATCAAACATAAGCACAAAGGAACACATATGAAAATGATATAAAGAATAGTGACAAGGCCAAGCATACACTCCCAAAGATGAAAAGGAGAAAAAGAAAAGAAAAGAAAAGAATCAAAAGAATTAGATCAAGCTTTGACCATTTCTCCATCTCGATGTGGATCAGATCTAGGTTGTTTGTCCAAAAAAATGCATACTCACTCTAAGGCGACAAAAATCCTGGCTATCTATCAGGTGAGAAATCCTGAAAGGTGAGAAACATACACTCATGGATATTATGCACTCACACACACACAAGTGTCTATGGGGAAATTCATTCCTTAGATTGGGCTTCTTGTTGAACCATACCAAAGTTATACCTCCTGATAACTTTAATAAGGTGCCACACAAAAATGACTTTTCGAGCTTCATGAGACAAGAAAAACTTTGTATGTTTGGAGCTCATGAACAAACAAGATGGCTCCACAAGCATGCAAGTTGTGTTATGCAAGGTGGCCATATAACAACAAATGTAAAATATAGAGAATGTTCAAAAGAGTCTTTCTTAGTTCATGCAAGGTCTTTAACTCAGGGAACATTGTGCCTAATGTTTCCAAGATAGGATCAATCAAAGAATAGAAAATTTGCAACTTAGGGGATGCAATGCATCACATCAGGCCACTAAGAGGAATGTAATATGCTAAGAGAGATCACGCTCATGAAGTACATCACACCCAATGTCATGCAAAAAGTGACAAACTTATCGTATGAAGTAAGAAGGCTACACTAAGAACCATGAAAAAGAATAATGCCAATGTATGCCCCCACTTTAAAGGAATTGCTAAACACCATACTATGAGAAATTATTTTAAAGTAGCAAATGAAAAATGAAAACATAAAAAGAAAACATGAGAGATAAATTGGAAAGCCCTTATTCCAAGTCATATGTTTCTAAGTAAATCTATGTCATGCAAGAGAAAAGAGAGGGGTTTCCCCAAAATGAAAACACCAAACACATAAGGGATCTATGGATTTGGGGTCAGTATGTTTTTTTCTACAATGATTTTTAGAGAGCTTGGAACTATCATCATCCCCAAAATACACATAGAATTGGAAGAATGACACAAAGAGAGTGAAAAAAAAGGAAAAACCTTTTGATTCAACATGGAAGAGACATAGGGTGTCTCGACGCCTTGTGTCATCCCCAAAAGGAAAGCACAAGACAAATGAAAAAGAAACAGAAATTTTTTGGGTCAACATGAAGGAGACATGAATGTCTCAATGCCTTGTGTCATCCCCAAAAGGAAAACACAAGAAAAAGGTAAAAATGAAAAGGAAAAGAAAAAGAAATCCTTTTGGGTCAACATGAAGGAGACATAGGGTGTCTCAATTCCTTCCGTCATCCCCAAAAGGAAAAAACAAGAAAAAGATAAAAATGAAAAGTGAAAGCAATGCATGACATAGAGAAGAATGAAGGTAAAAAGAGAGGAATGTCACAAAGAGAGATAACACCAAAAAAAACATTACAGGGGATCACATTACACACATGCAATCACACAAAAGAAAAAGAAAATGCAAAAGACTAGTAAGGAAAATGCAAATCAACCTATGAGTAGGTCATCTACCTCCTAATCATGTTTTGTGTATGTCGAGGGTGGGAAAATAGCCAAAGGGACAAGAGAAAGTGTTGTACTAGGAGAAGCACCAGGTTCAACACTCTTTATAGGAGATTTTTCATTTAAGGTCTTGGAAGAGGAAAACAATGTGTTCAATTCATTATGCACCTCTTCATCGATTTGAGCAGTCTTGTCATCATCATCCAAGTTAATCACACCAGGAGGATGAATGATAATGCCAGTTGAAGAGTTCAACTCTTGTTGTGGTTGGGGAAGAGGTTCATCATATATTGCTTCAGTCAAGTTTGGATTTTGATTTTCTTTGTTTAATTCTTCAAGTAACTTGTGAGCAAGGGCACAATGTCTTCACCTATGCTCCCAAGCACCTCTGTTTCTTTTGTTTTTTTTTCAATTTGTGTTTGTGTAGGAGTGGGTTGATCAACCATAGGTTTCTTTTCTTCCTTAAGGGAAGGAACAAAAATAACCACAAGAGGTTGTTCAATCAATTTCTCTTTTTCTTTGTAAACCTGTTTTATTATAGGAGGTGTGACTCAGTTGTTTTCATTTTCTCTTGGTCTTTTATAGGATGTCGGTGAAGTTTTGGTTGTTGGTTGGTCTTGGTTATTTGGTTCATTTTTAGTTTGAAGCATGGTTTTGTCTAGGATTGGAGGTTCGGAGGTGGACATGTTTCAGAGAGATAATTCTTCTATCTTCTTTTCCTTGAAATTTTTATGGGACAAGAAAAATAAGTCTTCCCTTGGCTTGATAGGTTCCATGGGCTTGAGCCAAAAGCCATCTAGGGAAAATTTTCCTTTAGATGACAAGGGGTTAAAGCTACTATGTTGAACAGTGAATATCTCATTGCTAAAGGGAAACTTTAAGCATTTATGCACAACCGAAGGGACAACATTCATGGAGCGAAGCCATGGGTGGCCTAGATTCACAAAGAATTGTTCTAACTGCAAGATGATGGAGAATGTGACATATAATATTTTTAGTCCTATTTGCAATGGTAGGGTGATCGATCCTATTGTAGGGCACACAAAGGCATTGTGTGTCTTGATCCATGATTTCGGTTTATCATATTCATCTTGATAGAGTTCATGCAAGAGTAAAAATCCCTCGGTGATCACATTATCTCCATAGGTGGGATCTATTAGTATCCCATTAGTGGGCTTGTCATAGATACAGCCAACTATGTAGAGAGGACCATCAGGAAAATTTTTAAGTATATCCTTGGAAGAGAAAGCAATGTCAAGATAATTCTTAGGTCGGCCCTTATGAGGGATTATGTCTATCACCCCTATCATTTCATCCATAGGATTGACATTGACAAAAGCATTATTTTCATTATTTGTATCAACATTCATCACATCATTCTTTGTAGTTTCATTGGATTTGACAATTGAAATATTGTGTTTGGGTATTGGGTTGGTAAAAATTTGCAAATTCTGGTTCGGAAGGGCAACAAAATTATTGCCTTGATTGCTAACACCTCTAATGGATAGATGACCAGAATCAATGAGGTCTTGCACAAGATGTTTAAGACGCTTGCAATGTTCTGTTTCATGTCCATTTTTTCAATGATAGTGGCAATAAGCATTACATTTAAAGCTCAGGGGTAAAGGTTTATTAGGGTCAAGAGTTTTGATAGGTGATAAGGTAATCATTTGTTGTTCTAGCAATTGGGACATTGTATTATGAATGGTATTGGGTAAGGGAGTGAATTGTATTTTTGGATCGCCATAACTAAAGGGTATCATGGTTTTGATAGCAACTACTTGGTTGTTGACATTGTGAGTTGGTTGTTGAGGGGGGTTGAATTGAAGGAACCCCTTTTTTTTTCTAAAATGTTGGGAATTGTTATGGTTTGTAGGCTTGGATCTCTCAATTCGGCTAGAAGCAAACTTTGTATCTCAACTACTAACCATTTTTTGATAATCACGAAGGGCAGTGCATAGGTGCATGAAGGATGGGAATTTTATAATGTTCAAATTTTCTTGAATCTTACTTTGCAAGTTTTCTATGAACATCTTTTAAAGGTGTGGATCGGGAACCTTGAAATCAATTTGGGAATAAAGCGATTGATAGTGTGAGATAAAATCAGTTATTTTTTCGTCCTCTTTTTTCTTACATCTCATCAAATCAGCCAAGGTCATCATGGGATTCATATGCACTTGGAAATGGTTTAAAAATCATGTATCAAAAAGTTCATTGAATGAACTAATTGAATTGTTCGATAAAGAAGAAAACCATTCCAAGGCAGTATCTTTCAATGACCTAGGAAAAAGTTTTCCAAAAGTTTATCATCAAGGGAAAAGTCACTACATAAGGTAGTGTAGGCATTAACATGGTTAGAAGGATCTCCCTTCCCTCCATACTTCTCAAATCTAGGCACCTCTATACCTTGTGCAATCGGGGTTCACAATATCTCCAAGGACAATGGACTTTTTATGACATAATATGCAGGTGGACCATTTTGGTTTTGGTTGATCGTGGAAATTTGCTTTTGAAGGGATGAAACATTTTGAAAAAGTTGTGTTATGAAAGGATCATTGCTTGTCTTATTGGATGGAAGTGAAAGTGGTGATGGAGTGTATGTGTTTTTAAGACAAGTGAATGGAATGCTTATAGATGGTAAGGTAGGAGATATAACTTGTGATGCCACATAGGAACTAGGGATGCTAGTAGGAATACCTAGGGAAGGAATCACATTACTAACTTGTTGCATTGTTGTTGTGACTTGGGGAGTTTTATAGGCAGGGATTGAGGATATGGTTGTGGGAGGTTGAATTTGAGTTCCTCCTTGGCTTGTGACATTGTTTGTTGGTATAGGAACATTAGGGGTTGAAGGAAGATGTTTTCCAAATATTTGAACTATGTTTTTCACAAGGTCAATGCCATCTTCACTTTCAAGCATGCGGTGAATGTTTTCTATGGTAGGAATTGCAGTAGTTGAAATGTTTTCAAAGCTTATTTGATGTTGCAAGTTTACTAAGTCCTCATGAATGAGTTTGAATTATTTTCTCTTGTGGGATATCATCATTCCTTGGTCCAACTTGCATGCTACTTGAAGGAAAAGAGTTGCTAAGGGTGTTATCCATGCCTAGTGTACTAGTGTCAATACTAGGAGTGGAAGCTCTAGATAATCAAAGATCCACAATAGTTGTGTTATCATGGGATGACATGAGTCTCAAACTTCTTCTCACCAAGGTATTAGAAATAGGACACAAAACACTCATGCAAATGCTACTAAATGCGGGGTGAATGCAAATGCAATGTAAACTAACAAGAATGAAATGCTTATAACTAAAATTCAAGAAAGTAAAACTAAAATGTAGAAACAACAAATAAAAACTCAGAAATTGAACTGTAAATGCCAGAAAATGTAGTGAAAAATATGTAATGGGATTGATTCACCCAAGGTGGCGAATGAGTCCAAATACTTTTTTTTTTGAAAATTTTAAGAAATTTGAATTGATTTTTATGCTTTTTATGTTTTTTGATGCAAGTCTAAGATGCAAATACAAAATTTTACTTGTTTTCAATGAATTTAAGTGCAAAAATGCAAGCTAAATGAGCTTTTCACTAATGAAAATTTTGAAACCCTAGGATGCAAATTAAACAATGCAAAAGCTAATGCAATGCTAATGCAAACTAAATATAGGATGTAAATGCACTCCAAATCAGAAATATGATGCTCTATATGCAGGTTCACCAAAATTAAATGGTGAAAAATGGGGAATGGTGCTTTCTTTCGCTTCTAGGGTTTTGGACCTAAAAGGAGAAAGACCAAAAACTACTTTTCAACACTTCACTCAAGAACAAACCCTTGAGATTTTAATGCAAAGGAGATTGAAATCTGGAAAAGGGAAGGTTCTAGGGATTGAATGACGTCTAATGAGGGCTTCACCACCAAGTATAAACTTGGAAAAGAATTTTTTTGAAAACACAGTGTGATATACAAAAAAATGCCAAATGACCTAGAAACACAAGTAAACTGTAACAAAAAACTATGAAATTGGAAATGTGCACCTAGGAAACTGAAGAAGGTAGAGTGGAGGTCTAGAATCCTAAAAAAATTGTTGTTTATGTTGATTGGGACTCATACACCAAGCTGGGTGAATCAGTCCAGTTTCAGGTAAACTATGTCGGAATAGGTTTCAGGCAAATGGGTACTTAGATCTACAAAAATACCCGATAAACAGGTACAATGGGACTCATTCACCAATAGTGGTGAACTAGTCCACTTCTAAATTTTTGGAAATTCAAAACTAGATTATGTAGCTCTCAGTCTACTTTTTTGTCCCTGATTCAGATTTGGGTCTAAAATTGCATAATTCAGCTTGTAGATCTTCTCTAAGCTTCTCCAAGGCTTGTTTACAACTTTGAGAACTTTAAATTGCTTTGACAACTTTTCCAATCTTGCTCCTTGATAAATCTACAAACTATACCAAACCCTTGCAATTAAATGCTACAAACATGTAAGTGATGGCTCCAATGGATGTAGACTTGGAATCTTGCTTGATATTGATAGATCTTGAGTGTAATGCTTGCTTGAATCACACAATCCCTACACCACAATTGTTAGCTATAAAACAATATGATGCAAATAATCTTTGACATGATGATTGACACTTGAAGAATACTCTTGAATGCTTGATAATATACTCTTAAAATGACTTGAATGCTCTTATGAATGCTCAAATGCTCTTGTGGACTCTTGAATGAATACTTTAATGCTTGGGGATGAAAATGAGTGAAAGAACCTTGTATTTATACTTAATTATGCAAGAATTCCTAAGATTACAACACTACAAGCCGACATCAAATCTAGGAGAATAAAATCCCACCAAAAATTTGATTTAAATTTGAATTTTTGTCACATAGGACTCTTTTTCCCAAGGTGACGAATGAGTCCCATTACACATAATGTACAGGACCAAAAATCAAAAGTGTCTAGAAATGTGTGAAACCTGGATCGAGGCCAAAAAGACCTAGGTGGGACTCATTCACCCAAGGTGGTGAATGATTCCTAGACACTAAATTTGTGCCACACAAACTAGGAACACATAAATTTTTATTAGTTACTGATTGGTGTCAGGATTACCTAAAAAGATGCAATAAATGAGGCTTGTGGATGCAAAATGGGGCCAATTAAAGCATAAGAAAGTCAAATCATTAATGAAAAGCCTAAAGGAATGTGAAAGTATGTTAAAAAACTTTACAACACTCCAAATAAGGTACAATTCAGATCAATTATGATTACAATTATGTTTCAATTGATAAAACCCTAGAAAAGTGTGAAAGTGTGTTACAACACTTCACAACTCTTTTGCAAGACACCATTAATTTCCATTAGTTAACAAGGGCCCAAGACCTAATGTGAATGTGTTATCCACATTACAACACTAAATCAAGGCAACATTAAGCCAAAATCCACAAGGAGGACCCAAACAGGTGCGAAAAATATCAAAGGATCCTTTTTTCGACACTACACATTCCTCAGATGGGATAAGATGCTTGACCAAGTCACTAGGCACTCATCCTAGTAGTAATCACAATGAAGCCTTCATTTCCACAAAACATTATAGAACAAAATATTGAACAGACTAACATTGGACACTTATACAGACTATAAACATACCATCACAACCCAAAATGACCTTCCATAGACACTAGATTATGCATTGTTGTAGCCAGCCTCACTAGTCTTCTTGGGTTTGATTGCATTCAAAATCACCAGACAATCACCACCACAGACACTATGGGTACGATGGTTTGCTTGTTCCTCCAAACTCCTGGTGTCATTCACTTCCCATTCTTCACCAGTGCCCAGCTCCTAATCATCCTCATCCGAAGACCACCTTTCCCCATCGAGAGCTTCCACCACCACCAACGCCTTCACCCAACCCTTTGGCCAGTCTTTGAGAATGTCAACCACACATAGAAGAAAGTTAATACTCTTAACAATATCCCCCCGTCAGTTTTTGAGAGTTGCATGGTCCAATGAGTGCACCAATGGAAACTTTGGTACCAACCATTCATTCCCACAAGCCTTGAAGTAGTGAAATGATAGAGGGATCATGAAATTGTCGTTGATGTTGTCCAATGTTGCGTCGATATTTTCCAACAGAGAGTGTGGAAAAATCATTTGGCATAGCTTCTACATGAGAATCTCCAAAAACATGGTGGGTATTTTTGAATTACCCCTAACCTTGTGGGTAGCCAACAAAAATTCTAGGCCCAAAATACCCTTCACCACCTGGAGCACCAATGGATGCTTGGACACCATTATCCCTTTTAGTCATTTCTCAATAATTTCACCATAGAAAGTGTTCTGCTGCTTCGTGGAATTTAGAAATAGAGGAGTCTCCATTGCTCCTTAGTGTTTGTCTAGAGTGCTAAGCCAATTTGAGAAAAATGAGCACAACAATCCCTATTTGTAGCATAACCTCCTGCAGCCTTATGGAGACTGTACCAAGAAATGAAAACCAACATGTGACATGTCCTGCATTCTTTATGCACAAATCTTTTTATGATCTTGCCACATATTCCACCAATCAAATCAACCTAGAAATTTATGTTGAGTGATGCAGCCATCTTGTCATATGTCGTGGAAATACCTTTTAAGAACATTTTTTAAAGATAAGCAAGACATCTTAATTTGGGTCGTCCATCTGGTCTGAGGGTTATGCATAGGCAAACTCATATTGTCAAATCAATGATTAAGGATTTGAGTGGTGAATTAAATATTAATTGTCACATCAATGATAATGGTGAATTAAATGTTGTGTGAGTATTTGATGTCATACTCATTTTCTTCATTCTAACTTATATATATACTTCACCAACTTGATGTTCTTCATATCATTTAGAATATATTTGGCTTTGATTTCTTTCTTCTCTATTCTCAATTTAACTTTGATATTATAGATTCTTCATGACGTGTCATGCTACCCAAATGTTTTTGAGAGAAAAAAAGGGACGATGCATACGACAGACGAAAGTTGGTTATGCTTTTTACAATTCCTTATGCGCATGTTGAAGATGCTATAAGAACAATTGTGGGTAGTGAATGGCTTTAGAACAACCCCGCAGTATATATTTTGAGGTAGCTTTGGATTTCTTGTCCAATTGCATGGACATTTTGCTCAAAAAATATTTGGTGAAGATGTTGGAAATATGTTATTTGCAACCTTTCATTTACTCTATTTCTTCATTGGAGTTGGGACTGGAGCATTACAATTTTGAAAGTGGGTTAGCACCTATTGGTGGAATCTTCCAGAAAGTGGAATTGCATGTTTCTATAGCACAGGCTCTTGTCCTGGTTAATATTCAAGATGGGGTCTACTATGTGATACAAAAAATCACTCATTAAAGAGTCTGGAGTTTTGGAGGAAGGTATTGGATGATTCGCTTTTCTTCTCTACTATTACTTTGTTAAATTTGATTCACCTTCTACTCAAACACCTAGTTGATGGCCTCAGCTAATGTTACAAAAAAAAATAGTAATGAATTGTGTGACGTGTCACGTGTCTATATTTTATTGTACAACATAACAGTTCTTGTAATATGTATTTTGTGACTTTTTTTGTTATGGTTAGTGGATTTTTGGCTGAGTTGGCTATGTACTATGTACTTCAGTGATCAGTCTTTAGATACTTAAATTAAAATACTTTTCATGACTTCATTCTTGGAAATTCTCAATCTTTTCAATGTCATTTAATTCTCTCTTTTCAATGCCTCAAAGTAATATATTTCATTTAATTGAAATTCTCAATATTTTTGAAGAAAGTGTGGTTATGGTACTATGGGAAGTAGTGCGGATTAATTCCAAATGGACATCTGAAGCGATTGATTGGATAGCTTTATATTGAAAAATGCACGACGTACTGTAGAATCGTAGATGATGATGTCATTAATCTAGTGATCTAGTGAAACAATATTTGTAATGATTTCATATCATTTGAGTGGCATTAGCGATTTTGATAGCTTGTCAGCTTGAGGTATAGTTTGCATGTATCCAACTGCCAGATGTCAGTCAAATTAAACATTTTAAAATTTTAATTATAAATGTAAGGCTTAACTTTAAGTTACACAAATTGATTAAGTTGTTTTTTGATTTGCACGAATCATGGTTATCATTATACCCAACCTCATAGTTCACACATGACACATGTGAGGTGTACACAAGGATTAGACTGGTAGTCACACTGTTGGCCCATAAATAGGGATAGTGAACACAACTAAAATCATTCGTTGAAGGCTAACAAGGTTTTACTATTGAGTGCAATGTTTTGAATTGTCATAAGGGTATTCATTTTGTAGGGTTAATAATGATTCAGGAAGAAGATGGTGTGGTATTGTTGGGGATACTCTAAATTCTCCTACCTCCAGTTATGTAGTTATAGAGTAAAAGACCAATTTCCTTCAAGTTCATAATGGGTGGAATTGGAAAGAAGTTGATTTGGTTAACTTGACTTCTAAGGTAGGTTTTGAACCAGGATGAGGAGCTCTGATGGAAATAAGTGCTATTCTAGTGCATGAAATTTGTGTGCAAAATATGGGAGAAATTTTACTACCCCTCATCTTTTGCATGACTCTATTTTTCAATCAGAATAGATACATATGTATCTTCATAGCTCCCTTTTCCCCAGCATGGTTAGCCAAGAAAATCCCTTGCATTTGTATTTCTAGAGCCACATTTATATTTGAGAGCACATGCGTTCCTAGGAAAGTCTCATGCATTTATTTTCAGTTCCCATGGCCTACCAGGCAAGTCCCATGCATTTCTTTTCAGAGCCCATCATTGACCCGGAAAGTCCCATCACCATGCATTTATTTTCAAAGAAAAATTTGTATTACATTGTCACCAGTGGTCCAGAAGAAGCTTGGTGCTTACATTTGTATTTGTATTATGTAAAGTACTAAAGTAACACATGTTATTTATACAAAAAAAGAGCTTGGAACTTGCATGCTCTACTCAATGACTCATGTTTAAAAAGATATGTAATAATGTGACATTGTAATTCAGTTATAATAAAATAAATGGTTGTGTTATTCTTGGTTATTCATTTACAGTAAAGAATTTTTTTTGAGTTCAGTGTCTATGAATCTATTAAAACCCATTTTTTTCCTTTAATAAATTAAGTATTATCTATTTATGAAATAATTGCATGCAGATTTAAAAGTAAAACATAAAGCAATACAAAAGAAAAAATAAAGTTGCCATCAAATTGGCAAAAAACATTATAAACACTAAAAGTTTTCACTCTTGTTAGGGTTTACCAAAATTTTATTGATTTCTAATTTTTCGTTGACCTTCTCCCCCAGTTCCCAATATCATTATTCATTTTATTAAGTCCTTTTCAATGTTAAGTTATCCGTCCCTTGGCCTTGATGTCAATCCTAGCACACTAAAGTTTAAAACACATGTTTATTGTTTATATCATAAATTACTCAACTGTTTGATGGAAATTTGATGTATGGTTGTAGTTGCATTCTAGAATGAAATGCATAGAGCACTAGGTTGTGATCTTAAACCTTCGGAATCACCCTATAACCATTAGATTTTTAAAGATCAATAGTTTAAAATTTGTTGTCAATGCAGCACAACCATGTACTAATTGTGTAGTAAGAACTTTGGAAGCAACACATTGACATTTCAATGTTTCATTCACTTTAATTTGTCATTGATCTCCCCCAGTTCCCGCCCCTAGTATCATTATTCATTTTATTAACTCCTTTGCAACGTTAAGTTATCGACCCCTTTAAAACACATGTTTATTGTTTATATCATAAATTTAATCAAGTTTCAACCGTTCGATGAACATTTGATGTATGGTTGTAGTTGCATTCGAAAATGAAATGCACAAAGTGCTAGGCTTGCGAACCTAAACCTATGGAATCACCCTATAACCATTATATTTACAAATATCAATGGTTTAGAATTTTTTGTCAATGCAGGACTAAATGGATCATTTTAAATGTTGTTAGTCATGTACTAATTGTGTAGTCTGAAAGCAACACGTAGATGTTTCATTCACTTTAATGTTAAAAAAAGAGAACTTTCTACTGCTAAGTGATTTTATTTGTAAGTGAGAGGGTCAACACACATGGATATTTTAGTCTTCAGTTTGCTTATTACAGTGCACCACCTTGTTTTGGGTTCCACAATTCCACTTCCAACAAATCCATTCCAGTAACCCAGTTTCCACAACTATCAACATTAATATTTTCAAGAATCAAAATCTGAGTAAGTGAAAGAATTCTTGTGGCCACATTTCATCATTTGAGATTTCTTAAAATCTCATTTTGTTAAACTTTGAAGTTTGGGTTTAGGGTTAAGAGACTTAAGAATAAGAAAAATTAAGGAGGACTAATAGAGAATTCACAATTTCACATTGTATAAGCATGTCTACCACCAGTACCACTAGAGCAATGTCAGATAAAAAAATACATTATGCAAAATTGCTTAAAACCCCAGGTTTCATTGATGAATACCACGATATTTATGATCCTAAAACCTATGGTAGGCATACCTCAAAACTTATATTTTCATCTCAGAATAAGTCTACAAAGAAAATGCAAGTTAATAGCATCAATGCATTGTGGGTAACTGGATTAGGGCACATGATGTTACATGAGGTTTTCCCTTTCCCAGAATTTATCATGGTATGTGCCCAAAAGTATGATGATAACAAAAGAGAAATTGTTAATAAAGATAGAAAAGAAGAATTGTTGTCCATTAATGTAGAAGAACTTGGAAAAGTGTTGGGGTTTACAACTGAAGAATTTGGAAATTTCCACATTGACCTAGAAAAGCATGCTAGTGATTAGGAAGTAGTGGATGAAATGGAGAAAAATTATTTCATAAATAAAATAGTTTAGGATAGAAACAAATTGAAAGGTGATCATAAGCCTCCTTATGATTCGTATATTTTTAGACCATGGGTTTAGGATACTATTTCCATGCTAGCATTTTACCTCGGACTAGATAGCAATTTGGAAGTGGGTGCAAGCCTTCTTGAAATGGTATATAATATCCATTATGGACCACATGTCAAATATAACTATATTGAGCACATTGTAGAATCCACGCATAAACAATTTTTAATGATTAAAGGAGGTCCCACCAAGACATTTAGGTTCACAACCTACTTGTGTTATTCTTTTCTACTCAAATTTAGAGGAATGTTTTAGACCAACAAGCTTTAGATTCAGCCCTCTAGTAATGCTAAGGAAAATCAAATGGCTCTAGTATATGATTGGACCACTGAGATAAGGATGCATGATTCTCAAAGTAACTACAATAATTTTGTAGGCTACATTTTGGCTCCATTGCATCAAGCAACTACAAATACTCCAATGCCTAGATTGCCTATGTCATGTTTAAATTACATTCAACTAGGAAAATAAATACAATTGGTTGATTGGTACTTAATGGAAGAATATACTATGCTAAGATTTTATGGATCAGGAGTACAACCATACAAAATTGGAATATGTAAGTAAAATGTAGAGTACTGATGAACTACACTTTGTTGGTAACCAAAAGAAGACCTTATTTACTTCTTTACATTTTTCATGTGGAGGGTTCACATTCAAGAGAAAAGCATTTAGTGTGGCACTTAATCTTTTGAATTTTTTTAATTTTGATGCTATTTATTACTAGCGGTATGATCCATGTGACACCATTAAATCAATGATTGTGGCCAATAAGAATGTTGCAAGTAGAATTCAACATCAAAGTAAACCCTTGCTTGAAAACTTGAGAAACAAGGATTCTTGGGATGAGGTAAAAATAGCAATGGAGAAAAGTGTTGCTGAGAATGGTATTTTTATTTAACAATTGTTAGTAGAAATTATGGCATTACATCGAAAGAAAATTAGGAGGTACAACAATTTTTATGAAAAAATTGATAAACCATCTAGTAGAGTAAAAATACCAAATTCTCTAGATAAGGAAGTTATAGATAAAAATTGGTCATGATAACAAATTACTGCCTTTTGGTCTATGAGAAAGGAGCTAGGTGATTCAAGAGCTCTTGCTGAGTATGCAGATAATGAAGAAGATCATGATTTTAGAAAATTATGGAATATAGAGCATCCCGATGAACATGGAGATAAAGAAATTGATGATGAATCTAATGATGATAGGGAAGAAAATAGCCATGTCAAACTTGATTTAAGTGAGGCCACAATAGAAGCATATACTTTAGGAGTAGTCATAGCTAAAAAAATGGGTTATGAAGGTGGTGGTTTGGAGTCCCAAAGACAAGGCCCTTGGATGGTAATAGATGTACAACATAGAAAACCAGTTGATAAATATGGCCTTGGAACTGATAAAGTATACCAAGGGAATACAAGTAGAGCCAAAATAGTTCAATTTGTTAGAGCTTCAAATCCACATCCTCATGGTCAGATGCAATCACAACTAGGACATGCCCATTGTGGAGAGCTTAGTGCAACTGACACTACCACTGGTGGCGATGCTATGGGTAGTAGTAATAGTAGTGGTCAAGATGTGCTACAACAACAAATTACACACAAGAGGACAATAATACAAGATACCACAGAAACATCAGGTGATCAAGGCATACAAAAGAGGCAAAGGATTTTGACAGGTCCACGTCACACTACTAGTGGATCCACCACAAAGGAGCTATTTCTAGGCACTCCCCCACTGCCAGTTAGTGTGGTTGCAACATCATTAGAAATTGCAAGTACTCCTATTCCTTCGCTATTCAAGCATTACATTGTTCCTGCATCCCCAGGTTTTGATTACATTGAAGAGTTTAAAAAGAAATTAGACTTGGATAAAAAAGAAAAGAAGCAACTAATGGAGAGTGCATCTGTTGTAACTTTAGAGCCTACAACAACCATGGTATTACCCACATTTGACACAAATAAAGAAATCATGGAGCACACAATTCTTGTTCCCATAGTTCAAAACAAACCAGCAAATTAGATGGCTCGATCTTAATTCTAGGTGAGGAATATTCAATTGAATTTTTCTAGACTCAAAAATACTAACAAAATTAATGTATCAAAGAAGAACAATGAATTGGTGTACACATCATTGCTAAAGCAAGATAGGGAGAAAAAAAGGTTTCAGACTCGAATAGAAAAGTTACAGGCATACCTAGAAAATGAGAAAGAAAAGAGGAAAGGAATAGATAACAAGAGCAATGAATTAGAAAAAAGAATAAAAATATTTGCCTCTACATCAACAAGCAAAGAGGATAAACAAAATGAGAGAGAAATGAATGAACTAAAGCAAAGGCTAGATGAGAGAAACAAGAAATATGATGAAGAAAAATCCACTTCGAAAAAATTAAGAATAAGCATTGTGAATGGAAATGCACAGTGGGAACAAAAATTGGAGAGAAAAATAAATTAAAGATTTGAGGTCGAGCTGATGGAAGCAAAAAATGAAATTAAGTCTTGTCAAAATAAATTATCTACATTTTGTAGAGAAATAATGAGGCATATGAAACAAAAGATCTAGGATGAAATAATGCAGAGGATTGATCATTTGTGTGACATGTTTCAATTGATTGATGCTATCAAACTACATTATAAGAAGCTCAACAAATATTTAGTGGACAACAAAAATGTGTTGGAACTAGAGAAATCTGCAAATAAAGTTCAAGAAATAGTTTGCAAAGTGAGTGACAATGTTTTGAAATCAAAAGGGATTACTAACCGGCTTGCTACATAAATGGCATTGTCATTTATCATTGATAACTGTTTGAGAATGCGTGAAACAAAGGAATATTTGCATTTGGTTGCAGACAAGATGAAGAAGGTGGATGAATAGGTAAGGAACTTCACATAGCTTGGTTTGCCAAAGGCTTTTGACACAAATGAGCAATTCATTGGAAAGAATGATTTCAGAAAGAAGATGGAGGGTGCAAGGAAGATTGATTTGGACCAATTTCCTCAAAACCCAAATGTGGTGAACTATTTGGATTTCATCAAACCATTGCTAACCTTGAATGCAAAATTGACTAAAGAATTCAAGACAGGTTCCAATTTCAATCATGAATTGTTAACAAATCTTCAAGTCAAACAACATCAATTAGAAAAAATGACAATTTCACCACCTAAATAGTAGAAGTTGCTAGAAAAGGTGATACAGTGATTTGATTTTTTATAATATGAGTTTCCAAGTTACAACTCAGCTCTGTGTAGAGTTGTGCATTGCCAATGCCTCTATGTATTCCTTCATGTGAAAATCAATAAAAAATACCAATTTAGAATTCAATAATGTGTTGGTGTTCAATTATCTGTATTATTTATTTTATCATTTGAAGAAAAGGTCTGGTAGTGGTTTCAACTACTAGATACACATTAAATGATTGTTGATGTTCATTATTGTATATACTACTAATACTATAGTTAATATGTTATTAAGCATTGAGTTGAGTGATGAATCACTGAGTACATGTTCAAGTTTTAACACAATTAAAATATGAAATTATTAATAATATGTTAATTTAGCCATACAAACCTATGATTCCATCAGAGCATTTTAATTAATTCTTTATATGAATTCATGCTTTAATCAAGGTATTTTAACTGATTCATTAAACCAGAGCCAAAATTAAAACATATTTCACTGCAAAACAACAATGAAAATTAATGAAAGGATCATTGATTAAATTTTCATTAATAACTCATATGGAATGATACAGATGGAGAGACAATAGACTCAAAATATTTGCATCATTCCTTTAGACATGCTTGAAAACCACACAATTTACAAAATCTACTTGCTCGAACCAAAACCTAAGATACAAACTCAAAATATATTTTCTCTATGTTCTTAATTTTCCTTTTTAGATCTAGAATTCAAAAAAAGACCCACACAAATGGCCTTGAATTCCCTTTTATAAGAACAAGGGAGCAAAACAAGCTTTGGGCCAAAAAGTACACATGTGAGTATGTTCCCAATCACTGTGTCTATAGCTCCAATTCGTCAATGAATGTCTTCTTCCATAATTCATATTTTGTGTTAGAAGGCCAGTTAAATCCAATAAGTGCATCCATCTTCTTTATGTAGGGAGCATATTTTTTCATCATTGAATTGGCTTCTTTATCAAAATCTTCTAGGAAACTGATGGTGAAAGACAAATTCTCAAGAATGTTCTTCAATACATCAATGTCAACACTCTCACATATTGTTGATGCTTGGGCAGCAATTGTTGTTTCCACTTGATCCTTCCATGCGTGTAGAGGCTTTACCTCATCATACATGTGTTGGATATCAAGCAAAAAAATCTGCCTCATCAAGTTTTTCCTTCAACTCTTTGACTTTCACCTCCAAAGGAGCAACATACCCTTGAAACTTTTGTTCTTGAATCTCCTTAATAAATCTATAAGTTGGGCCAATCCTAGGAAACTTATCCTTCTGATGTGTTGACCCAACTGCAATGAGCTTCATGTTATCAACCCTACGAATCCATTTATCCAAGATTGGGGCAGCTAATTCCTTGTCTCTTTGAGACAACTTTATTTCTTGCAACATTAAAGAATAATTGGGATGAATACTATTTAATTTACCCCAAATCTTCTTATTTAAAGGCTCCAAAATAGTATGAACAATCTTAGAATTATTCTCATACATTGTATCTTGAACCTGTGCAAGCAATTTCTTATAATTCTCAATTTGAAGAAATAATTGCTCCCTGGTGGGCTCATTTGATGGAGTTGCACTTGGTATGCTTGGCTCCTCTACTGCAATTGGTTCTTGGCCTAAATTGTAAGGCACTATTGCCAAAGAATTTTCTAGTGGAGGAGGAGATTGAGGATGTGCCATTGGAGAAGTGGGTGCAACTTGGCTTGAGCTTGATGGGCCTTGAGTTCTCAATGATTCCCTCTATTGTTTAAACAATGCCATTTTTGTCTCCAACTCTACAACCCTTTGCTGACTCTTATTGTATTCATCAATGATTTCATTTTATTTACTCCTATACTTGTCCCTGTTAGCAGTAACATTTTCCACTTTTTCCTTAGTGAATCTGGAAATGTTTATTATCATATCAGTTGCTTCCAATGTTGGAGTGTTAGAAACTCTTCTTATAATTAGTTGTCCACCGAAATTAGTTGGTTCAACAAATCTTGGCTTCCTAGAGCTCAAAGACAATGACCAAATGGCCAAGGCATCCCACTCCTCACTAAATGCTAACCCTTGTAGTACCAATTTGGCTTCTTCCTTTGTTTGGAACAATAACCTATTTTTCCTCCTTATTGTGCCTAACACAACATCAGCAATATCCCATTCAGGCAACAATAGTACACCACTTTTTTGCACAATTGCTTTATCTTCTTCAGTTGTAATGCCTTGAAATTTTTTCATTTCCTTCCTTACATTCACTTGAATGATCCCCTCTAGAAGTTCTAGATGTAGGCTCCTCTCTTTTTCCACATTCTCTGCATATTCTGGAGCCTTATCCCTCCACACAAAATCTTTGAATGCTTTTGTCTCAATAAAAGAATCATCCTCCATGAATTCCTTGCAAGATTCCAACCTCAAATCATCTACATTATTCAAACCACTTATGTCAACATTTCTCAATTTGAGGCTACTTTCTCTTGTGCCTAATGCAACCCCTCTTGGGGGAGAAGGAATTCCTTGTTGCATCTCCTCTGGTGTAACCATGATGTCATCTTCTTTGTAATCAACAATCCATGTTACCTCAATTTTTTTCCTCTTCAGTGGTGGTTGCTCTAATGGAGTTGGATCTCTTGGAGGTGAATCAAGGTCAATAATGGTTGGTGAAGCTTGCTTGGTAGTGGATGACATTGATCTCATAGCAGAAGAGGCCCTTGATCCCTCTAATGTAGTAGGGGTTGGAAGTGTTTGTTGTTTCTTTATTACCTCCTTCCTCTTGGAGTATATTCTGATTTTCTTGGGTGGGTGATAAGAAGGTATTTCCTACAATTCTTTTGTTGGATATTCTTCCACTACAAATGCCTTTCCCTTGTCATTTATTGTGTGTTCTTCCCTCAAGACACTCACTACATTCTCAAAATTGTCAAGAACATACATGACTATTGAATTCACCCTTAATATTTG
This sequence comes from Sequoia sempervirens, assembly GCA_007258455.2. Classification (NCBI taxonomy): domain Eukaryota; kingdom Viridiplantae; phylum Streptophyta; class Pinopsida; order Cupressales; family Cupressaceae; genus Sequoia; species Sequoia sempervirens. Next base: position 137,204 of record VDFB02323298.1, on the reverse strand, counting down.
GTAGGGGGTCATAATCAGGGTCTAATTTCTTGCCTTCTCCACCATTTTTTTGAAGGCAAGGTACATTTCCTTCTTCTCTTCTTGGACATGAATGTCAAAAAAATTCTTGATAACATCTTCAGGATAATAGAAATTATCAATAAAAGAACCACTCATATTATTTTCCTTCAAGGCAGCAATGAATCCCTCTGGGTTACAGTTCCTTGGGCATACAATGCTTAGATTGTAAGGTGCCAATGCCTTCCAAAAATATTTCCATCCTCCCTTGGCCATAACATAATTAGAAAATATTGTCCATTCAGGAAAGAATCAATCTTTCTTTTGCTGCTCTAGTAAGTGCCACATTTGTGATGCCCCTAACTCCCTCATAATTTCAATGAATCCAATTCTTAATGGCACATCTATAGGTAATGCATAAGGGTTTACAATTGTACCATAGACCCTAACGATTTTTGTACTTGGGTATAGAATTATATCCCCCCAATTGTGATTCATTTTCAAATCAGGTCTCATCTCCAAAGGCCTAAAAAAATCATGGATCTCCCTGGGGATCCTTGGTGGATCATGAATCAGGAACCTCCTTAGTTTTGAAGAAAAAACATTGTGAAACACCACATAATCAAACTTATAATCATCCTTGTCCAAAATTTGAGTCCAACATTGGACAGGTAGCTCAATATCATCCTCCTTTTTCTTTAATGTCATGTCTGTACCAAACTTATTTTCTCCCTTATATAAAAACATGTGCATCAAGAGGGAATACCACCAGAATCTAACCCAATACTTCCTAGCCTTTAATGCAATCAACCCCTTATGCATATTTTTTGCCAAGTATGTGGCATAGTCATAAACTACATTGAAAGCTCCATGTTGCAAATGTGTGGCAATATACATGTAACATACTAGCAAGAAAGATGATGGTTCAAAACCAATAATTTGGCACAATGAGTAAATTGTCTTCTTGAAGTAGTTGGAAAAGTATTTCATAGGGAATGGCTCCTTTTCATCTTGGCCAATTTTAATGTGTCCTAGATTTCCCAACCCCAAAACTTGCAGTGTGTATGGGTAACATTGTTTTCCTAAACAAAACCTTAGCATTCTCATATTCCTTTTTGAAAAGGTAAAGATCAATGGGGATTATGTCTTTGTTCCACTCATGCAACTTGAAAACCTCTACAATCTCTTCCCTGGTTATCTTAACCATTTCAGCACCATCATATGCCATAGCCACTCTAGAAATAGGGTCATACCTTGCAACTATGTCTTTCAACAAGTCCACATCCATGTACACATTCGCCACTACTAATTTTCCCATATCTAGTCTCCATGGGTTGTAGACGGGAGGCCCAAGATTTATGTTCCCAAACCAATTTTAAAATATTTTCCATCTTGTATATGGCACATAGGTGATCCCATAATAGTGGTTTACAATTTTTGGCCAAACTGGACACTGAAATTATTATTTTTAACTAAATCTTCACATTTGGGCACCTATAGCGGCTAAACCATGAGGAATTTGAAGATGGTGCAAACTAGAGTCTCATCAATTTTTTTTGTATATTCTAAAAATATTTTTTCAAAATTTTTGGAATCAAATTGCACTTCTTTTTCCATCTCCCATGAAAATTGATTTTTTCAGAAAACAACATTTTTAAAAGTGATACAGTATAATGCATAACTTTTTTTTCCATGAAGGATAAAATTCTAATTCTTTCAAATTTAGATTTGTAACTCTGATATCTAGTGCTTTCACTTGGTTAGATAGTTTTTATTGAATATTTTTTTCCTTAATCAAGTTTCAAAGTCAAACAAATTGCAATTCGACACAAAACCATCGATACGTAATTTTTTTTTGTATATGTCAAAATTTTATTTTATTTTTTTGTTGGATCAAGGACTTCAATATCTGGTGCACTCATATTTTTAATTTTTATTTTGATAATCTTCTATTTTTCCACATGTGAAGAACAAAGAAATTCATTTTGATGAAAAACCTATGTTTAATAAAACTTTTTAAAAAATACATAACCAAACCAAAACATATTAAAATTATATTCATTGGATAGCTTGTTCTGAGGAATACCATAATTATTTGAAATACATTTTAAATGAATTCATATGATCCCCCAAAAGCTAAATCAAAAGTGATTTTTTATCAGCATTTTGATAGGTGTAAAGGAGACGCATTTATAGGTATGGTTTAAAATAGCGAGGTTCTATCCAAGGGGGTTTGATCTAAGGTGATTTGATCAAACCATCTTCAATTGGAATCCTTAAAATGAACTTTTTAAGGCTTAAATCATTATATTTTCTAAAAATATGTGATTTCAGCTAAAATTTGTTCCTCTTAGGAATTGTAAATTGGCATCCTTGATATTGTATTGTCTGTCCACTAACCCTTCTTTAACCTTAGGACCTTGAAATAGAGTAGATCCCTTGACTTTCTTGCTGGTTGAGGGTTTTAATTGATCAATAATGTCTTGGGAAAGAGGTCTTGATGTGGTTTCAGAACCAGGAACTTGTTCTTTGGGCGCCATTGGTAACAAGGTAGGTTCAGGCTAATCTAGGGTTTCGACATAGAGAGATTCAAAACCTAGCTTTTCTATTCAAAACCAAGGGCATGACTCGATAATAAAATTTCAATAGGTTCGATTAAAATTCACAACTTTTACGCAATTTAAACCACTATATAGCACTAAAAAGCACACGACCAATTCAATTAAAAGACACAATGAATATTTACCCTAATTCAAGACAGTTTGGATAAAACATAAAGAATGGCATTTGTTTTATAGTTTTACTTACGACTTTTTCACTTGAAGGAAACCCTAATTTTTATCGTGTTGAACTCTGGAATGCTCTTCTCGATCTCTTGGATACTTCAAACTCATTTGCAATATTCAATTATGTGAAAAACCAATCTTTTATGTGCATTTAGGTCGAGATTGGGTAGCTCTAGATGTCTTTTCCACCATTAATACTCACATGCATGAAGTAGAACGACTCTCATGTTCACATCTTTGATTTTGAATATCAATTGTCGATCTCCTTGTGAGATGGCACTTTGGACGACTTAGATTGAGTCAACAAGGTTTGAATTTTTGTCGCCATCATTCACCTATCCTTCAGCCAATGAAATTCTGCTGGTTGGAGCTTGGAATGTTGACTCATTTGTTCTATGGGCTCCACATTCTTTTCCAAGCAGCAAAAGAAATACATGTGTCGTTCGCCCGCTAACCCCGCTACTTTTCATAAAATATTATTTTATTCCCATGGAGTGAGTGAGGAACAGTTGAGATTAAATCTCAATGTTGCATGTGGATCATTGATTTAAAACCTTAAGGTGTCGGGTATGTGAGTGGAGATCGGGCCCCACACTTGTAGTGGAACACGTGTCTTCAGCCTACTGACCCTGCAACATTTCAAAAAGTATTATTTTATTCCTACGGGGCTGGTGAGGAATGACCAGGATCGAATCCTCTAATCTAATGGCTAGGATCAAATCCTTAGATCCAACCATCAAAAAATATTAACCATTGATTTGAACACCTTTAGTCATCAATGCCTTCGAGTAGTGGTAGGACCCACCAAAAGGGTGTCCAAGGGTTGCCTACCTGCTATCCTGTCGACTCCTTAATTTGATTAATTTAATCTCGCGGGATGGAGGGGAACCAATAGAAAGTAGTCAATGGGACCTAACAAGCATAACAAAGGATTTTAATAAGAACGTGCACTTATTACATGACTTAAAATGGGTCACCTGCCTAGGTTTATAACATGAATAATATTGAGCGAATATTAAAACCCAAACTTAAGGAAAGAATAAGAATTAAAGAATTTTATGACCCGCATAAGACAAGGATTCTATGGATAGCAACTAGGAACACTAGGATCAAGGGGCTAGCGAGTAAACAGACAAAAATGCATAAGATATGACTTAAGAGACCAAGAATGGGTAAAACTCGGTCAACTTTGAATTAGATTATTACAACGTAGGTAAAAGGAAAAGACACTATAATATCTTTAATTTTGAATATAATATCGACCTATCTTGCTCCGCATTATTGTATTCACTATCATCTGACTCAAAATAATCAACGGGTATTTATAAGTTATGAATGTTGAACTGTTAGCTTTTGTTCAGGGAATGGATTAATATTCCTTTCAGTTATTTATCAAAGATTGTGTGAATGACAATACAATAGGAATTTCTAAGTAGTGTGATAAGTGTTGTTCTTTAAAAATGATGCAAAATCACATATCAAATTCAATACCATGGAATACATTATAAAATATAAAATATCACAATTTCATGGAATACAATATAAAATATCATCAACTATAGTTTGGAATATGATTCATGAAGTGCAATATAAGATAAAATATCATGAAGTGCAATGATTCACAATTTCAAGGAATATAATATAAAATATCATCAACTACAGTTTGGAACAATGGAAACTGATTCATGAAGTGCAGTATAAATACCTAAAAGTTGTTAATTCACTTCCATTTCCCATATGGAGTTAGGGTCCTAAAACTGACAATCATCTTGAGATAAAGTAAAAGAGTCATCTTGATTCTGAGTCTTCTCTTCATTTTCTTCGGCCTGCGTCTCAAATTGAACATTCATTGTGTCAATATCATTTGTCCCACTACTAGTGCCACCAGTGCCGACATTTGGAATTGGAGTGTTGCACAACCTAGTCCCTCTTCTTTCACATGTGGACCTCCATATTGGGAGTTCCATTTCAAAAGGAAATTTTTTGACATTATACGCAGTTCCTTTCATCCTCAAGCAATTTTCCAAATTCTTGTCTAGTTTGTTTCTTAACTTTGATTTCAAAAATGCAAATGAACTGAAAACTCTCATCCTCCACCGACCCCAATATCATTGTTTGACATAAATCAACAAGTTTGAAATATTCTAATATCGTACCAGGCAACATTTCACTCTGACCTAAGTTTTTCCAAACCTTTGTTATTGATCCTAGTTCAAAGGCCTTCTCCATTCCCATGGAATGATACTGGTCCCTCATAGCTATTGAAAAATTCCTACACTATTGTCTAAGCTTAGCTTCATTTAAAATTCCTTCTATTGTCTACTCATTATATGTTACACTTTTTGAAAACTCTTTGATCAATATTTTTACTTTATCATGAAAATATTTTGGGTTATCTCAGTTTACCCAAAATTGAGGATACACAATACCCATGGCTTCAAGTATTTCATGTCGAGGGAATCTTTCATGAATCTTTGAGGAAAGAGATTTTGCAATTTCCTTCAAATAATCACTAACAAATTTAACAATGTCATTAAAATCTTCCTCATTAACAGCTACTTCTCTGCTAGAGCGTGTTAGCTCTCAAAAACGCAGGCGGAATGCCTCAAGAGGCTGCCAATCTCTTGATATGTTTCAGGGTAACATACAAGGTCAAGAGAACTCAACCTTCTACTCTTTAGGTGCTGCTAAACCTTGGGCGGGTGTACCTTTCTGAATTAAGCAAACTTGACTTATGATTATCCTTCTTGCAATGATTTGTCCACAATGGCAGATGGAAGTGAACAAATGAAACCAAACTTGATAGCAATAGCAAAAAAAATTTTCTAATCTAAATCCTAAAATGCTCAATTAACAGATATAAAGAAATTGAATGAATTCAAAATGATGAAGTGCAGAGACCAGTGCCTTATTGGGTATGCGGAGTCAAATGAAATAGAAGTGGGCAACTTATTCTAGCAGAAAATCAAATTGTTGGCATATGTTCTGTTTATACTTGTATAAACATGCAAGATTGTGACTACTAAGCTCTACTTTAATAATCCAGATGAATCTCCCTGATTACTGTGATCAACCAAAAGGATTAAATCTCTTCTTGAGAGAACCAGTTAATTAACCACACAGATACAACAAATCTGAACTGATAAACTAAAAATAAACTTGTTATATCAATTTAAACAACCAGAAAGAATCAACTTGGAGACAACTTAGCAATGCTTTTCAATAAACTCAACAGACAATTGACACCAGATATAACCTGCCACATCAACTGAATTTCATTGAAATCATCATTTGAAAACATGCAACATAGCCTCTGTTCTAAGAAATTTATTCTACTGTATCCATCTCTACCTATTGTATCTATTCTAAGATCTCTCTTATCTTCTACAATTGAGAATGCATATTTATACACCAGCATCAGGAAACATATCACTTCAAATTCATGTCGGCCAACCATAGTATTCGGACAAATTTCATGTTGGCTTGCAATGGTATTTTAGAAATTCACATGTCGGCCACAGTGTTTGAATTTCTATTTTTCACCAGTGAAACAGTCAGCGAGACATATCGTATAGCTATGGCGAAGGAAATTCAATCGCTAGTCATCCCCACGTGCTTTATTCGCCTTCGCTGTGAATTTCTACTGTTGAGGAAATGTCATACAGATATCATAATGTTTCATCAAAAGCCCACTTACCACCTGTATGTCGCCACAACATTCCGTTCATTACGCTGAAGTCATGAAGTATCCGCATATTCCCTTTGTGTTTTGTTGTAGCTCTGTGATATTGGGGAAACAACATATCAAATTCATTATGTCAGGCTGAAAGTCTTTTATCATTTTCCAAGTCACCAAGACAAGAGCACACTCTCACCAAGATATAATCTTCACTCACCTTCGCCAAGACAACACACAATCGGGGAGAAGTCCAACAAAGTTTTTTGAGTTATATTGAAAGCCCTGAGCACATCAATTCGCCAAGATGACACAAAATTCTCGCCGAAAGTCATTTGAAAAGAACCTTTATGCTCCATCAGTGAGACATATACACTTTGCCAAGACCCTTCACCGAAGACCCAATGATTGGCCGAAGTGAAGACTCAAATGAAGTGTTGGCGAGACCGAAGGTCACTCGCCGAGACCTTATGGCAATAGCCCCAACTTATACCGATATGCACATCCATCCGCCACTGATCGGTGAGACAATGTGAAGTCGCTATGACTTCTCACCGAAGACTTTATGTTTGGCCGAAACAAAACCCCCGCATGTTGTTCAGTGAGACCACAAGAGTTCACCATGACATTATATCGACGCCGCAACTCATGCCAATATGTTGTATCCTATTCCTCCAGTTAGCGAGACATGATGAGCTCGGTAAGAGCTTCCATCGAGGACTAAACTCATGCCGATATGAAACAATAGATGAATTTTGGTCGCCATGATAGCAGAAACATCTTTCCAATAGGCAACTCAGAAATTTACTAATATAAAGCACACAATGGATTGGGGAGACCCTGCTTTCTTCATGCCGATATGAACCCAAATGTGGATGCCGATTGCCATGACAATGAAAAAGTTCTGCCGACCACCTGCAGCAAACATATGTTAACACACAAGCAACATGGGTCGGGGAGACCAAGATAGACCAATACCGATATGGACCACGACATGAAAAATGCATAACTCAATGGATTCAAAGGGGCAATATGGGTGAAATATGCACGCGGTAGAACCAAATCAGGAAATTATGAGTGAAAACATATGTAAAAACATTAGATTTTTACAGCCCCAAAAGAGCGCCTGATTGTTTTACAATGGTACATTGGTATCTCATATCCACATACACAGATGCATAAGTTCTCGCTTGCATTAAACTATAAATAATTATCAGTATTATTCAAATCAATAATTCTCTGCCACATGAAATAATTTGGGCCTTCTTTTGTTGGATCTAGATATAGATGTTTGAGGGCCAAGCATGTATGTTTACATAGTTTGGAATATTCATTAGTATACATAGTTCTATCTTGGGATTTCTTCACAATATTATTCATTACATACAACATGGGGAGAAGACTAGCTAAAGTCAAGAGTGTCTCTATATCACTTAACCTATGTAAGAGGTTAGGAGCTTTGTCTCTTGTGTTGCGATGCTCTTACATTAATCCAATCAAGGATTGGTATTCTGCAAGAACTCGTAGCATTGGTCCATGCAAGGAGATCCATTTGGCATCGACATCCTTGAGAAGCTTGTTTCCTGGTGTTATTCCCTCAACAAAATTTTGAAATTATGCAAAACATTTGGGACTTCAGCAAAAGTATGCATAGATCTCACAAACTAGATTTTCAACTTTTGATACTATCTAGGAAACTTGCTTACAATTTTGAATGCTAAATTCATTCTATGGGCCATGCAGTGAATGCCAAGCATGTATGGTGCACAAGTAGTTTGTAACTTTTTGCAAACACCGCTCCTTTGACCTGGCATCACTGCATCTCCTTCAACTCCTACACACACTAATTTTTTGGCAATTGTCAACTCATCCATACCTGCAATTTCATTCAAATATTTCTTGACTAGTTCAAATAGATTTTGTGATGTTGAATTTTTCTTCATTTTATGAACACGGAGAAGATGAGCTTGGTGAAAATGTTGTTCTACAACATACAAATGCATGCAAACACAAGAATTATTGTCTACCATAGTAACTTCATCTAACTTAGATAATGTAATGAAGTTTGTCTCTTTTACTTTCTCCTTTAAATCCTCCTTTTCCAATGTAGCAAGATAGTTTTCCCATTCCCATATAGTGTTTACTAACCAATGTGAGAAGGGAAAGTGAGGAACACCCAAAAAAATAATAAATTAGAATATTCTGGGTAGTCTATCATAGGATTCCCTCTGGAAAAAATATGAAAAACAACACTCATTTGAACAGTTTTTGATAGATTTTCTCCTTTCATTTCTTTTCCAAATTGAGCCTCAAGTGTACCTTGACATGCAACAAGCTTCAACATTCTTTGCTTATGCTCTTCATATTCTGTGGCATACTTAACATGAAGACATTCTTCCTTTGATTTCCATCATATGACTAATTGTTCCTTTTCATCTATGATTTGTTTTTCATAAACATTACCAATATCTTTTTCTATACTGTCAAGCTTTAGCTACAACTTATTCTCTCTTCTACATTTCCAACTACAAATCGTACACGTATGCATTATGTTGCATTTCAACATCATTTTCTTTCCCCACTGGTACAATGAATGGGTACTTTGACAATCAAGCAAGTTGAAAATCCCTTGTCATTTCCCACTCGCATCCCATTTTTTATTTTCCTTTTCTTTTCTTGCTACCAACATCATCCTGATCCAACTCAATTATCTCATTCTGGCTAACCAAGGTATCCCTTGGAACATCTTTAGTGGTATTTCCATCCTCATTTGATAAATTTTGATTTAACTCAATGACAATCTCACCTTGACCTTCCAATGGCGGTGTATTATGAATGCATTCTTTATTAATATTTGGTGGAAGTGCTTTTTTTTTTTATTCAAGGGGTAAACGCTTTTGACCGGAGCTATGAACCGGAATACAACCATTCAACAATACCACCCCAATGAGGTTTGAACCTTGGTGGCAAGAACAACAATGCCACCTAAAAACCATCACACCATGCCAATACCGGCTATATTTGGTGGAAGTGTTAATAATGTAGCTCCATCTTGATTTGATGGATCAGAAGCATTGCCAATTCCAAAGTAAGACTGTATGGAACCTCTACGTTTTGGGTATTTTGATGGCTTTTCTATAGTGTCAATCTTTAGCTACAACATCTTGTCTCTTCCACATTTCAACTACAAATCATACATTTGGCAAATGTTTCACTTTCAATATCATTTTCTTTCCCCACTGGTACAATGAATGGGTACTTTGACAACCAACCAAGTTGAAAATTCCTTGTCATTTCCCACTCGTGCCCCATTTTTTATTTGCTTTTTCTTTTCTTTCTACCAACATCATCCTCATCCAAGTCAATTATCTCATTTTGGCTAACCAGGGTATCCCTTGGAACATCTAATGCGGTATTTCCATCCTCATTTGATACATTTTGATTTAAATCAATGACAATCTCAACTTGACCTTTCCGGTGGTAGTGAGGTATTGTGAATGCCTTCTTCATTAATATTTGGTGAAAGAGTTGATGATGTCGCTCCATCTTGATCTGATGGATCAAAATCTTTGGTAATTCCAAAGTAAGACTATATGGTACCTCTAAGTTTTGGGTGTTTTGATGGCCTCCCAATCTCTTCATTACCCTGAGGAGCGACATGAGCCTTATCCTTGCTACTCGACATATTGATCTCTCACTTCAAATAAAAACTAGAAAAAAATGTCTTCTTGTTTAAGAAGGAGTAGGATAGAGAATATAGATCCCATTCCCTACTCAATATCATCTTTAAGATTGAAGCAAGAATGGAAAATAGATAAATAAATCTTATAACTAATAACACTATAAAGAAATGATCACTTACCTTTAAGTCTACGTTTTCAGCTTTCACTAACTTATGAATCGAGAACCTCAGAACTGAATAAAATGTGTAAGAATAAATGACATTTTCAATTGTATTTATATCAATCCATATTTGGCGAATTCCATGGGATTTTTAAATGGTATATTAAAAATTTGGCAAATCACGTGTGCTTATACAATGATATGTTGTAATTTTCAAGTCAAAATGTGTCCTCAAATGTAATTATTTTTTAAAGTTATTGGTGAAATAGGTCCTCTAAAGCAACTATTTATAAATTTTAATTGGCAAAATGGGTCTTCACAAGCAACTATTTGTAAATTTTAATTGGCGAAATGGGTCCTGATACAATGTTTTTTTAATAGTATTGGCGAATATGTAGGCTTTTTATTACATGCTTCTAGGATTCCAGGAAAAAATATTAATCGATCCATTTGAAACGTGTAGTTTGTTATGGAATTTTTTTTGCTTAAATATGCCTCATAAAAAAATTGTTGGTGAATGGACATGCATTGGACCAATAATTCATAAAATCCAGGCGATTTAGACACCCTGTTGAGTGTGATTAATTCACCAATTTCGACTTGGCCGATTTCTAGAATTTTCCAATTGGAGAAGATTCGCCACTAAATTTTTCCCTATTCATATTTGTGTTTATATTTTATATCTTCTACATTTACTACTAATACAAAATATATTACACTTCAATCTTACCTATGAAGTAGTGATTATAAATTATATTCATGTTGCTTATTCCTAAGTATATAGATACATTAAACTTTCAAATTAACATTTCTCTTTTCTAGATAATTTTAAAGTAATATATCATCTAATTATTGTTTCTACATGTAACACATGAAAATTCTTAATTTTTTTTAGTTCTCACCTTTCTTACAAAGAATCAATAAATGAAAACAAAAGTGTACTAACCCAAAAAAAAATCTATATAATTATACTTATTAAATATAACATAAATTTGATATCTTTCAATTGCCTATGAAGCACTCATTATAGTTGCAATCACAATACTTTTCTCTAAACATGGCACAAGAAGAATAGTATACTAAAAATATACATTTATAAAAACAACTATGCTAGTGTCTAATAAAGCATATGTGAAGCTAACTCAAAAAAATATACAAGGTTTAGTTTGAATAAAATCACTAGTATATAACATTGATAAACTAGCCAATTATGAAGTTTCAATATTTTATCTTTGTATCAAACATTATCACTATTAAAAATGCACAAATTATGTTAGTAACATTATTCTAATTTTTAATTGTAGTTACTCCAAACAACCTCTTTTCATACTACTCTAACTAAACCTCTTTTCATACTGCTCTAACTAAACATGATGCTTAATTTGTATCTATAGATGGAAAAATCAAGTTGAAAAAAAACAACCATAACCAAACATGATACTTAATTTGTATCTATAGATGGAAAAATTAAAGTGAAAAAAAACAATCACAACCAAATAGTACAATTACACATAAAAAAAACTAAAGGTATTTGGCTCTCTAACATCGATACCATCACAAACAACTATTGATTGAATAAAACTAGAAAAAAAAAGTGAGCATCAAAACTGGAAAGGAAAATATTTGCAATACATAACATGCCTTTTGGATGTGATTGCAATGCCCCAAGAATGAGTAAATACATCATTCAAGACTACTTGTGTGTCTGCAATACCTCTAGTGCCATTGAGATAAACCTTAAAGATGAAGAGTTTGAATAAATTGAATCATAATATATTGCAACTGATATATTAAAAAAAAATCTCTATTTCTCTGATTCTATAAACAATAAAATTTGATTTAATATATATATAGCTATTCCTTCTGATTCTATAAACAATAACATTTGATTTAATATATATATATATAGCTATTCCTTTTTTAAGTCTTTGAAACAGAATATTCCTACCAATTTACATTATCCAATTGATAAAACTATCTATACATGAAAGCAAGCACTATGGTTAGCAATATGCTTCCGTTTATATACATACTTATTATTGGAATTATAAAAAAATGTGGACTATGAGATTTGGTTTATTAAATGTGTCAAATTGATTTTTGATGTATCATTCAACATTATTATTTAATTATAATTTTTATATAAAAAATAATATTTTTATATATATTAAAATTTTCCATTTTTCATTTATTTTGAAAATTAATTTTTTTAAAAATATATAATTAATTTTAAAGATTGAAATTGACTATTAAAATTATAAAAGAACTCTTGAATAAAAATGGATAATTCTTAAATAAATAATGTAAATAAAACAGTTAAATTATTCTAAAATAAAATAACTCTTGAATAAATAAAATGATTTTAGTACATAAAATAGTTTTTATATTAATAAGAGAACTCTTCAACAACTTAAATAATTTTAAGTAGGAAAATAAGTTATATATTCTATAAAAACAAATGTAATAGTTAACAATATAAATAAATAAAAATTAATTGTCAAATCAATAATAATTTAATAATTCATATATCTATAAAAGTTCATCATGTAATGTAGTGTTGGTCTATTCATTTTCAATATTCTAATTATATGACATTGAAATCAATATACATATAATTTAATTAACATATTAAATTATATATTACATAACAAAAAAATCAATATTGAATATTTATTACATTCTAATCAATATACTTATAATGTTATTAACATATTAAAGTACATAATACAAATGAAACTTTCAATTTATCATAATTTCCTTTTTGATAATGTCAACTTCAACTAGACTTCTATGAATCTAATTAAGAAACTTGAAGTCAACTAATCAATATTGTATGTTTATTACATTCCAATCAATATACCTATAATGTAATTAACATATTAAAGTATATAATACAAATAAAAAATTCAATTTACCATAATTTTCTTTTTGATAATGTCAACTTCAACTAGACTTCTATATATCTAATTATGAAACTTGAAATCAACTAATCAATAAAAAAATAGAAATTATCACAATTCTTATTTTTACAAAGATAATTCTGCTATCAAACTTAAAATCAACTAATCAATTAATTATCATGAGGAACAAGTTCAATTTAAATTGTGCTAGTCAAAACTTAACCTACTACGAATGAAACTTACACCTTAAAATCAATTAATCAATTTATTATTTGTTATGAAAAACAAGCGCAACTTAACTTGTGCAAATCAAAATCAAATCTATTAATATAATATTCTCCAATCCTATAATATTATAATAGAATTACCTTGCAACAAATACTTTTATTATAATACTAAAAGAGTAGTCAAATAGGCACAGCCATTCATTCGTTTTAAAATTCCAGTCTTGAGAAACAGCTATATATATTATTGTGGACTTTGACTTGAAGATTTGAGTCTTTTGCGTCGATAATCTCGGTAGAAGGTTCCCGGGGCATGCGTTATTGACAATCCCATAGCAACTGAATAATATCTTTCCTAAATTCTCGCATTCACGTATTGGAAAATTTCGTACATATATACGTTTGTGTCATTATTCACAAATGTTTACATTAGGCATTTGTTACAAATGTTATAAATGTTTACTATGAAATAATTTTCATATGATTTTAAACATTTCATTTTACTCAAACACAAGTTGAAGAAAACTAAGTTAAAAGGGAATTTTACTGAGAGATAAAGTTGCATGGAACAAAAGTGTCCAAGTTTAACAGACTCTAAGTGTAACCTAGTTCAAAGCAATTCTATTTCTCTAGTATTTTGATTCATCACACTTTGATAAGTTCAACTTTAATTTTAGAATTCTAATTCTATTCTTTAAGTAAAAACTAAAGTAGAATCTTATCATTGACATTCATACATAGACATAGAGTTAAGTTTTTGTAAGAACTTTGATTTACAATTAATACTTACTGTCTTAATTCATATTAATTTAAATTTATTATTTGATTTATTATTAAATTATATCTTAAATTTATCATAAGATGTGTTTAAGTATTTACCCTATATTTTAATGAAATTGTGATTTCATCCCATCTAGGGTTTTACTCAAGGAGCCCCTCTTCTATTTTGAGTTATGAATCTGATTACATCAATTTTCAAATCTTTTTTCTAGGTCTAACTTATTATTGGATGATTTTGTTTGCACATGACAATGTCATTGATCTTACAAAGACTAGTGACCACCCAAAATGATGGAGATGCCATAGTAGCCCATCACCTAAGCACTAGAAAACCTCAAGAGTACACCTAAAGTGTAGTAATTAACTGTATTCCTTACTAGATCCTTTCCTTAGATGTTTTATGGAAAAAGTCACCATGTGAGAAGGTAGTGGTTGTCATGTTGTTAGTAATTAACTGTATTCCTTACTAGATCCTTTCCTTAGATGTTTTATGGAAAAAGTCACCATGTGAGAAGGTAGTGGTTGTCATGTTAATTTTCACAAAATTACCACACTTCTAAGTCATTTGTAGGTATATATCATTTCTTTTAGGATTGGATGACAATAGATACCTTAAAGATGACTCAAATGTGCCATTACAAAATTCCTCAAGATATAGTTTCATAAAATTATTCATTCTAAAAATATTACATCTAAGTCATTAAAATGATCTATATAGGGTTTTCAAGAGTATAGTTGGCATATTTTATACTAGACATTCTCTTATCCACTCTCATGCACTTCATTTGAATTATATATATAGTATCTTCACATTGACATTACTTGATTGAGATTTTTCTTTGAGATAGCATATAGGATTGGTTCGCATATGCTTGGATTGGGTTTGACAAGTTTCTTTTTTAATAATTGTCCTAGGTTTTCTACATTACTCATTAGAAAATTGTTCACCAATCATCCAAGAAGGTGCCTCTCTTTGTTAAATATTTTGTGACACTTGCAACAAGATGTCCATTTATGCACCCACTTTCCCATTGTTGATATTTTAAGTCAAATATTCCCACATTAACTATCTTGTTTGTCCATAGACAAGTTAAAATTATGTAGGATTTATAGCAAGGCCATAAGATATTTTCTTTCATTTCTTAATCAATTGAGATCCTCAAATACACATTTAGGCAACAATCTTCCCTTTTTATGCATGGAAAAAAATCTATCTTTTTGGTTCTACCATGGTCCCATACATATAGAATTCCATTTTCCTCAAGTTTGACTACATTGACAATTCCTCTTATACCAAATTATCCTCAAAGATGCTATTTTTTAGGTTGAAGGCTTGAATAGCAATAGTGATAAAAAAAATTGATATATTTTAATTGTGGCTTTGAATATTGTGTTTTACATCTATATCTTTATTTTTTAAATTTTCCTACTTTCATGTGTATACTTTCATTACACTTTCATAATATTGTAACATATCCCAAAATGCAACTATATTACTTTCTTAATTTTATAAATAATTACAAACATATCCAATAACTATGAATGCAAATGTGCATAAATAATCTTAAAATTAAATCCATCAATATTTAGTAATCTCACAAGTACCTACTATAGTTGTGATCATAGTCATAGTATGAGTTAAAAATGCCAAATCCAAATAAATTTAAGCTATATTTAACCCACTAAGCTACGATCCCAATGAAATATTCAAAAGTTTCAAAAACAAGCAGCCATTAAACTAAGCATGAAATAAACCATGTGTAACAATAGATTTTGACATCCAAGGTCTTTCTAGCACTTCTAGGGTTTTTCACCTAAAAGGAGAAAGATGGGCCAAAATGCAATGTTCACATTCAAAGATTAATGTGATATGGATCCAATATGTCTAAATAAACTATTTAAATGCAGAAAACTAATGAAAGGTATTGATTATTGAATGGAAACTAGAGAAATACAACTTGTTTGAAAACACATTGTGTAATGAAAGAACACCTAGAAATGAATGCAAAACTAAACAGAAATGAATGAAACTTGAAGTGCACACCTGAAAACTTGATAGAGACTAGAAATTGACATTTGAAATGCTACTAATGCTGATTTTTAGGCCTGGTGGGACTCATTCGCCATTTTGGACGAATTAGTCCTAGTTTTGCAAAACTGTGCCAGAGCCTGTTTCGGACAAAAGGGTATCTAAAAATGCAAAAAAATAAAATGACCTTGGAATGGGACTCATTTTCCACCCATGGTGAATGAGTCCACTTTTGAATTTCTGAATATTCAAAGGTTGAATCCGAAGCTCTCAATCTGCAGTTTGATTCTCTACAAGTGTCCACTTTCTAAACTCTGATTTATGAACCTGAAAGTGAGCTTTTGTTGATATTTTGACTTGATCAATGAAGAGAAGACTTAAAAAACTTTGTAATGAAATCTTCAATGATTTTTAAGCTTCCAAGAGACCTAAATTTGCAAACACAGAAGACAAGTGAGATAAATGTTGAATGTTAGGACATGGGGGTTTGCCTTAGTCAAACCCCTTTTAGGTAATTAAACCAAAATGATGAAAGAATGGAATGAAACATGCAATAATGGAGTTTATTACCTTTCCATGATGTTTGATCTTGAATTTTTACAACAAAACATGAAGAACCTTCCCTTGAATGTTTGAAAATTGATATCTTAAGGCCTTGAAATGATGAAACCCTAGCTTGCTTGACTTGAGATGGAAGAATGATGAATGAATAATGAAGAATAAATGTGAGAATGAGTTAATGGATGTCAATGAGGATTTAGAGAGTTGATTTTATAGGAAATTCACCTTATTAGCCTAAAAATTGGATCCCTAAGGCTGACATGTGAAAATAATAAACTTAAATTTCAATTTTTCCCACTCAAAGGTCAAAATTGGGCCAATGGGACTCATTCACCATACATGGTGAATGGGTCACACTTGGATGGGACTGATTCACCATGGATGGAAAATGGGTCCCACAAGGGCCATTTTGACAACTAAGATGCTAGGAGATAAGAAAATAAGGTTTAGATTGCAACTTTGTTGGGTATTTTATGAAATATTGCCTCAGGGATGCACATATGGGTTAATAGGGGCCTATTAGTGATGATGTAAAGGTCAATTAGGGCTTGGGACACATAATTCAATGTGAAAGTGTGATTAGATACACTTTACAACACTAAAATGAGGTCCACAGCCTAGAAAGGCACAAGAACCAATGTGAATGTGCAAGACAAGTCACAACACTAATTTAACATTAAGTTTATTTTACAAGCCTTTTAGATTGATGTGATAATGTCATTAAACACATGTTATAATGTTTAATTAGAGATAAATAGGTTTATTAAGTCTAGAAAAGCGTGAAATTCCTTTACAACACTTTACAACACCTTTACAAGACATCGTTAAAAGCATGTTATTCAATTTTCAAGGGTCCGAGACCTAGTTTGGATGCATAAAATGCCTCATAACACCTGAATCAAGGCCTCATTAAGTAAAATTTATCATGAATTATTCCCATGTCAAGCAAGAGGTCCATTTTTCTATGGTACATTTTGCCCCCACTTTAGTGAGAGGATGAACTTGCTTCAAACTCACACTAAAGTAGACATTCAAGAGAGATCCGAGTGTATAGAAAAAGAATGAAAAAGATCAAGAAGGCAATCAAGCCCCCAAGATCCAAGATCCTAAGTCAAACCAACAAGATACATAATCATGCAATGGCAAGATTGAGGTGGAAAAGATGTTCTCTCTCTAGGTCCACAAAACATCAAGTCGTTTGTGGGGTGAGTAATCCCAAAAAAGTGGTTTAGTGAGAAAGTCATGCCAATGTGTCGACTTCCCACTGTATAATGAGAAAATCATGGCAGTGTGTTAGCTTCCCATTATACAAACCATACCAAAGTTATGCTTCTGATAACATTGATAAGGCACCACAATGTAATGCTTTTTGTAAATGTTTTTGAATATGTAAAGATTTTTTTTTTAAAGGGGATTTTGCTTTATTCAAGTAAGGTCTTCTTCTTAGGGAGCATTGTACCTAATGTCTCCAAGAGAGGACAAGTAAGGATGTCAGATCATTATCCATGGTATGCCTTGTTTGCATCAGGTTCAATTGATTGTACACTCTTGGAAGGCATCAAACCCAATGACACCACCAAGGAGAAGACACCACAAGAAAAAGTAAATCATGCCATGAAATTTGCACAAAGATGTTGCCTATGTATGACCCCCACTTTAAAGTGGTTGCTAACACCATTATTGTGAGGAATTGCTTTAAAGTAGAAGAGGATATGAGAGCTTATTTGAAAATCCCTATGCCAAGTCATATGTTTTTGATAAGTTGTGTCATGAAGAAAGGGAGTATGTCACATGTGATTCAATATTAAGACATGTCATCCATATCCCAAGCTTGATCTTATACATTCATGAAAGGTTAATGATTAGTCAAAAGAGACAATGACAAGTGACAGACGAGGACAAGGCTACCGAACCCCTTTCCCCCACTTAGTGAAAGAAAAAGGTGATCTTGAAATGGATGATGGTATGCTGCCCCTTGCAATGGATGCAAAACATGCAATGGTGAGTATGCTATGATCCTACAACTATTGCATGGCAAGGAGCAACAACTAATTTTATTTATGTGGATAAGTAAACAAAGTTTGGGCTTGATTGGCTTTGATTGTATACACTTTGTTACATATGTGAGTAAAGTCATTGTAAGTTGGTTGGTATGAAACATTATGCTTAGGTGGGTAACGAATGAGTTCGGGTTGGTTTTGAGTTTGTTGCTTGTGTGATGATGGGTAAAGAATTAGAGGATTCTTTGGATGTCCCACAAGGTATGTAGGTGGTTCATTGATCGAAGGGGATCTAATGGACACTTGCACATTCATAACCTTGGCGGTCTTGGTTTGATGTATCCCTAAGGAAGACATATCATTTTCTTGCACCATAATAGTCTCCCTAGGAGAAGAGTTGTTAGGAGAATGACAATCCAAATGTTCTTGAAATTCAAGGATTTGTTCTTCCAAAATGTCATTATTGTAAGTAAGGGAGCTATCCATGATTGAAATTTCTTATTCTATGATGTTGTCCCACATAAGATTCTCATGATTTTCATTGATTGGATAATGTAACACCATAATATCATCTTCACTAATAGGAAAGATATTAAGAGAGGGGAAAAGTTGATTATTTTCCATGATCTTATTGTCTTGTTCCATAATATCTACCCTAGTAGGAGAGCTTTGAGGAGAGTGACAATCAAGAGGTGCATCGCATGTCATGGTTAGATGTTGTAAAGAAGCTTCATCAAAAATAGGGAGGAGATCAAGGGAAGGACAACAATGATTCGCATGTGTGTCAATGATTGGATCTTCTTATTTGAATAGAGCCTTCTAATTGTTAGGAACATTAGGAAGGAGAGAAATAATATTATAACTCTCAATCATTGGGTTTCTTGATACCAACATATCTTCCTCACAAATGTGTTATTCATGATCATTCATGAAAGTATTGTCACAAATAGGGGAGGTGTTGGGAGATGAATAGAGAAGAGGTAAGGTGGTGGAAATGCATTCATCTTGTGTTGTTATACTATATTCCCAAGGGGAATGAGGAGGACAAACAAGACCTTCATGATGCGTAATGATTGTACCTTCTTTCGCCAAGATACATTCATCACTAAAAGGAGATGTATTGGGAGAAGTACAATTATGATCGTCATATTTATCTATATTTGTGTTCCTTTCTAACGCATCATACACACAAATAGGAGAGATAGGGGGGAGTGTAAGTTGAAGACAAACATCACCATTTTCATTCTCTTGCACTAAGAGACTACCATAACTAGGGAATGCATTGAATGAATGATTAAAATGCTTATGAACTAACTTTTTCTTTGCAAATTTAGAGAAGATTGAAACTAACATTTTGAAATAAAAATCTATGCTAACTCAAAATGCAATGTAAAAGGATAAAATGAAATGCAATTTTTAGTTAATAATTTGACTGATTATGCTATGTAAGAATATGAGAATGCAAATGTGAAATTTAAACCATGCATGAAATGAGCTAATTTAGGTTAGATTTGATGAAATGCATGTTAAATATAGAAATGTAGCCAACTGATATAGATAGGAAATGGCACCAAACAAAATCCTAAAAATAGGGTTTTCAACTCTATAAAAGGCAGTTTCAAGGGTCAAAAGGGATTGATTTTCCTAGGGTGGCGAATGAGTCCCAATATGAACCTTTTTAGAAATTTTAGAATTTTTTGAGTGAGTTTTATGTGTTCTAAGTGCTATGATGCAGACCTAAATGAAAAATAAAAAAATTCAAAAAATTTAAATGAATTTAGATGCCAAAAATGCAACCTAAATGCACTATTCTATGAATGCAAAATTTGAAACCTAACATGCAAATGAATTCATGCAAGTCCTAATGCAAGATCAATGCAAGGCTAGATCTATAATGAAGGACTCCAAATCAGAAAAGAGAAGTATTTGAAAAGCAGGTTCACTAAAATGTAACAGTAGATTTTGGCATACAAGGTCTTTCTAGCACTTCTAGGGTTTTTTACCCAGAAGGAGAAAGATGGGCCAAAATGCAATGTTAACATTCAAATATTAATGTGATATGGATGCAGTATGTCTAAATAAATTGATTTAAATGCAAAAAACTAATGAAAGATATTGATTATTGAATGGAAACTACAGAAATACAACTTGTGTGAAAACACATTATGTAATGCAAGAACACCTAGAAATGAATGAAACTTGAAGTGTGCACCTGAAAAATTGATAGAGACTAGAAATTAACATTTGAAATGCTACTAAAGCTGATTTTCAGGCCTGGTGGGACTCATTCACCATTCTGGGTGAATTAATCCAAGTTCTGCAAAACTGTGTCGGAGCCTGTTTTGGACAAAAGGGTATCTAAAATTGCAGAAAACCAAAAAATGACCTTGGAATGGAACTCAATCGCCACCCATGGAAAATGAGTCCACTTTTGAATTTATGAATATTCAAAGGTGGAAATTGGAGCTCTCGGTCTGCACTTTGATTCTCTATAGGTGTCCACTTTCGAAACTCTAATTTCTGAACCTGAAAGTGAGTTTATGTTGATATTTTGACTTGATAAATGATGAGAAGACTTAAATAAATTTGCAATGAAATATTCAATGATTTGCAAGCTTCCAAGAGACCTAAATCTGCAAACACACAAGACAAGAGAGAGAAATGTTGAATGTTAGGACATGGGGGTTTTCCTTGATCAAACCCCTTGTAGGTAATTAAACTAAAATGATGAAAGAATGGAATGAAACATGAAATAATGGAGTTGATTACCTTTCAATTATGTTTGATCTTGAATTTCTGCAACAAAACATGAAGAACCTACCCTTGAATGTTTGAAAATTGATATCTTAATTCCTTAAAATGATGAAACCCTAGCTTGCTTGACTTGAGATGGAAGAATGATGGATGAATAATGAAGAATGAACATGAGAATGAGTTAATGGATTTAAGTGAGGATTTGGAGAGTTTATTATATAGGAAATTCACCTTATTAGCCCAAAAATTGGATCCTTAAGGCTGACATGTGAAAATAATAAACTTAAATTTCAAATTTTCCCACTTAAAGGTCAAAATTGGGCCAAATGGGACTGATTCACAATGGATGGAAAATGGGTCCCATAGGGGCCATTTTGACAACTAAGATGCCAAGAGATAAGAAAATAAGGTTTAGATTGCAACTTTGTCAAGTATTTTATCAAATATTTCCTTAGGATGCACAATATGGGTTAATAGGGGCCTATTAGTGATGATGTAAAGGTCAATTAGGGCTTGGGACATAGAATTCAATGTGAAAGTGTGATTAGATACACTTTACAACACTAAAATGAGGTCCACATAGCCTAGAAAGGCACAAGAACCAATGTGAATGTGCAAGACACATCACAACACTAGTTTAACATTAAGTTTATTTTACAAGCCTTCTAGATTGATGTGATAATGTCATTAAACACATGTTATAATGTTGAATTAGAGAGAAATAGGTTTATTAAGTCTCGAAAAGCGTGAAAGTCCTTTACAACACTTTACAACACCTTTACAAGACATCGTTAAAAGCATGTTATTCAATTTGCAAGGGTCCAAGACCCAGTTTGGATGCATAAAATGCCTCACAACACCTAAATTAAGGCCTCATTAAGTCCAATTTATCATGAATTATTCCCATGTCAAGCAAGAGGTCCATTTTTCTATGGTACACCATGAAAGCGTAAAGGAAACCTAATCTGAAACTCCAAACTTTATCTCATTAGGGGAGTGGTGTTGTATTGATATAGAATAATGAACCTTTCCCAATCCCTTAGATAAAATGAGCATTTAATCGAACTTCATTGATGAAAGCTTAAGATGAAATGGATGAAACTATGCTATGGGTGGATAAAAGGATGAAAAATATTGATAATGGATACAAGGATGAATAATGATAGTATTCAAATGTGCAACATAAATTTGATTTGATGGAAGTGGATCCATTTCTCTCCAAAACGTGAGGTATTTATAAGATAAAATGGTGAATGAAGGGCTAAGATAGATTTGGTCAATCAATCGTCAAGATGGAAAGAAAGGTGAAGACATGGATCAAGGATTCTCATCAATGTGATCAAAGAAACAATCAAGGGATCACAATGATTCAAACAAACACACTTTCAAATTTGTTAGAAAGTTTTTAACAAAGTTTGTTCCGAAAGAATATTCCACTTTTGGATCCAAATAGAAGAATATTCCTTTGGAATATTCCCTATGCAAGTGGATGGGTGAGGAAAATTAGTAATTAGTTAATTAAAACAAAGTTTTAATTGTGAAAGTTGATGAATATTAGGATGCTCATTAAATAATTAATTTATTTAATGAAAATGAGAAGCAAAGTATGATATTTAATTCAATAATATAAGATTATTCAATTAAATGAGAGGACAAAAGGGGGTTTAAATTAAATAATTTGCATTATTCAATTAAACATGATGAAAGGTTGATGTGAAAGGTGATGAATTAAACTAATAACATTAATTAGATTAATTTAGATGAAAATGATGCATTTAATTAAATAACTAGGCTTATTTAATTAAACAAGTGAAAAGAAGATGAATTTTAGGATGAAATGATGTTAGTAATCGAATTCAAGTGTGTAATATCATTCAGGAAAATTTTAAGTGTCTAGAATAGTACAACCAATTGTCACCAAAAACTATTAGTCACTAAACTAATTACTATGCTTTCTATGTTTATCTCCTTGACTCATTTAGAAATTAATGACATGAACTTAGAATAGAGGGAGCAATCACCATGTGATGGGTTATTTTCCTTTCCATTTGAGAGGGTTAAATCCCTCATATAATGGGGATTTTATACTTCTAACCAAAAAGTATAGAGGAAAGAAAAATGGGGAAAATAAATTCATTCAATAATATTTCAAATCAACAACTACAACCCTCAATAATAATAAGTAAACTTATTTCAATGAGATAAGTTTCCAAATATATAATAGTGGTCTTGGTCAAAGTAAAAAAATACAAATTCATTTTTTACCTTACAATTTTTTCAATCTACCTCTAATTGTTGATGGGGAAGATAATTTAAATTGCATGTTAAAGGATTCATTATCCTCCTTAGACATCAATCTATCCTTGAAAGTCACAAACCTTCTAATTTTTCTCTTATTGTAATCACTAGGATATAAATACAACTTGGAAGACTTTGGAACTAAAAAATTTAGTCTAGGTGTCTTCCCCTTTTCTTTCCAATAGACCCTATTTCAACAAGATCACTAGATTCAATGTGGTGTAGTGTATATATGAAGAAAAGAATAGTTGAATTCTCAAGCCCACATATCCTAAGGGGGAAAATGACCTCCTAGGTGTTTGATATGATATAGAAAATATAATAATATGTATTTATCCATGAAAATCATATCCAACTTCTCCTTCTCCCAAATTAATCCATAAAACCTAATATTAATCAAGGTAGCCAATATATCATTAACAATAAAATAATTAGGTGTTATAGAAGCTTCAAATAATTTTTATTATTATTTTCTCACTTACTAACTATTTTTTAACTATAGAAGTCCTAGGTTACTAAGGATTCAATCGATCACCAAAATAAGTTGGGAAACACTTGAATTTATCAAGATATTGCTTTTGAATATAATCAAGTCAAAGAATGCATCATACAACAAAATTTACTATCTTAGATCACTTATGTAACTAAAAAACATAATCTACATCACTTCCAAAACTTATGCCCAAGATTTTTTAAAAAAAAACTCAAGGAATAATATTGGCAACTCATAAACACCCAAGGATATAGGTTGGTCTACAACTTGATCAATGGCCTAATCCTTCTAAATTCCCTAACTTGTGGTTTGGTCTTGTATGCATGCAAATGAAATAAATGAAATAACATCAAAATAAAATAAATTAAATTGAAATCAATCACATGCAAACCTCCATTAAGCTAATTTTTTTTCTCTTTGTGACATAGGTGCTCAATTCAATAGCATAATATTAGCATATCTAATTGAAAAAGTGATAAAGTTTTGATGTAAAATTGAATTCTTTATGATACTTTATAGATGATGTGAGATTATTTATTTTATGTATTTGTAGAAGGATTTGATAATGGCTAGGATTCAATTTGAAACCTAAGATATCATCTTTGATTTGGGGGACTGATGACGAGATATGGCATGCATAGGTGTGTTGCATTTTTATTTTATTTTTTAATTAAAATAATTATAATTTCTTAATTGAATATGATTGGGATTTAATAGATTTAACTGATTGGTCAAATGTCTATATGAAGGAGTTAACTAAGTGCATGAGAGGACTAAGGGGAGTTGAATATTGTATGGAATAGTTAACTAATTACATAGATGAGTGAATTGGATTTTATTGATGAGTGGGACTAGGAGTAATCCTAAGTGAACTTATTAGGCTAGGTAGTCAACTAGATGGGGTGGAACTAATCAATTAAATAATTAATTTATTTATTTATTGATGCACACATGATGGAAATTAATATTAAATTAATAAAGTAATCAATAATGTAATGGTAAATAATGGATAAATATGAAATATTGTGAATAAATAATTATTTAAAAGCATGAATAATATCATCATGATTTAATTAAATAGATTAAGAATTATCTAATTAATCTATTAATAATTATTAATCCCAAGTGATAAGGTGATGTCATGTGTGTTCTAGGAGATGAATGAATGAATTAGGTGATAATGATAGGGAGATTAGGCGATTAGTGGATAAAGTCTTAGGGGATGAATGAATCAATCAAGTGTCTATATTTTTCCCCTCTTTGATATGGTGTTCAAAGAAAATAAAATTTAGTTATGATGAGATGGATGAGATATGAAGAAAGTGATGATATGCCTCAATCACATGGAGGAAACAATCAAAGAAGAAATAGATTAGAAGAAGTTGATGGTATGTACCAGTCATGTGGAGGAAATATTGAAGGAAGAAATAGGTTAGAAGAATGTGATGATTACTCAATCATGTAGAGGAAATGATGAAATATTGAATGATGAGATGATTATTCCCTCTTGAATGATGAATAATTAATATGAATGTTGAAAATAAAGAAAATAAGGTTCCGCCTTTAGGAGATGGAACTATGGTTTAGAACCTTTCCCTATTTTCTTCTAGTTTCATTCAAGGAAACCTTAAAGATCTCAATCTAGGGATGAAATGAGGGAAATAGATCTACAATAAGGTGTCCTAGGGTGTGACTAAATATGACAAGGGGGTCTAGCACCAAGCAAGGGATCTAAAAGACAAGAAATGTAAATGAAATGAAAACTCAAGTAAATGACCTAGAAAATGAACCAAAATAAGAAAAAAAAATTGGAGATAAATAGAGGTGCACCTAGAAATTGAAGAGGCTTGGATGAGGATCTGCAATCCAAAAAATGTTGAATTTTAATGCACACTAGGACTCATATGCTAGTAGGGGCAATTTAGTCCCATTTTAGTGTTTCGGGACGAAATCAAAATTTGAAACTACTGAATTAGGATCCACAAAAAATGTCTGAAAATAGGTATACTAGGACTCATACGCCACAAGTGGAAATTTATTCCTAGTATCAAGGTTGATCTAAAACTTTGATATCCTTTTGTGACTTCCAATAACTTCCTATCAAATCTTTAGGTCTGAAACACTGAATTCTGCTCTATAGGTGACTTTTTGTGATCTTGCAATGTAGATGACAAATTTCACAACTTGACAACTTTCTCCAAACTTTTTCTTCAATGGATCTTCAACCTATATTTTCAAATCACACATCAAAGAGAGAGAAACATGTCATTTTGTTAGTGGATAGGGGTTTTCCTTAGTCAAACCCCGTTTTGGAAATCAAACCTCAAAATGAAATGAAATAGAATGAAGGAATGATGAATGCACAAATAAGCTATGTTGCAACTCAACAAACCCTTGAAAAAAAGGCTACAAACTTGTATGTAATGGCTAGCATGAATGTAGATCTTGACCCTTGATTCAATGTTGTAGATCTTAACTTGAATGCTCTTTTGAATCATAAAACCTACATCACAAATGTTGGCTCAAAAATAAACATGATGCATGATGACTTTGACATGATGCTTGATTCTTGAATACTACTCCAAAATGCTTAATAATCACTCTTGAATTCTCTTGTAAACTCTTGTAAGTGCTCTTGATCACAAATTTTCTATGAGAATGCTCTCTTCAACTTTCTAGGGGAAAATGAGTGAAATAACCTTGTATTTATAATTGTTTATTCCAAATTTCCCAAAATTACAACACTACAAGATGATATTAGATCTAGGAGAATAAAATCCCACCAAGAATTGAATTCAAAATTAGGTCCAAGCTAATCGGGACTCATACACTAGTTGTGGCTCATATGAGTCCTAATAGGCTAAGCTTGGGACACAAATTTCAAGAAATGCTTAGTTTTATGTTAAATTCAAGTTTAGGCTCTGAAAATTAGGTGGGACCTATATGCCCAAGGTGGCATATGATTCCCATATCATTGAATTTGGGCCATACAAACCAAAATCATTAAATTTTGATTGGTAATTTGATGTGTTGGGATTACCCTCAGAAAGATGCATTAATTAAGGCTTGTGGATGCAAAATAGGACCAAATAAGGCATAAAGAAGCCTAATTTTAGAAGGGAGGGCCCAAAAAAGTGTGAAAATGTAAGGAGATACATTTCCTACATTACATTTAGCCCCCACTTTAGTGAGAGGAGGAACTTGCTTCAAACTAACACAAAAGTAGATGAAACTCACATCAAGAGGGGTCCAAGTGTACCAATGCTAGTGAGATAGGACAAAAATGATCAAGAGGGTTGTGCAGGCCCCAAGGATAAAGATCTTATGGAAAACCAACATAGGCACAAGATAAAACACATGTAAATTATATAAGGAGCAACAACAAGGCACAAGCATATACTGCTAAAGACATAAAGAAGAAGCAAAACCAAAAACAAAAAAGGGGTGTATCAAGCTTTGATCATTTGTCCTGCACAGGTGGATTGGATCTAATTTATTTTTCCAAAAATGTTTACAAGTGGAACATGATTTCCATTATTCAAACCAAATACACACTCACAAGGGCTAGTGGAACCTTAGGTCATGAACTAGTTGAGCCCCTAGCAAGACATATACACATGTGGTCGGTATGATCTCACACTAACAAGAAAGTGGCTATGGGAAAGTCACGCCTAAGTTTGGATCACATATGTACAACCATACCAAATTTATACCTCCTAATAACTTTGATAATATGCCACACAACAATAAAATTTTAGCTCCATGAGGCAAGCAAAGCTTTGTATGCTTGATACTCATGAACAAACAAGATGGCACCATTGGAAAGAAAAGTGTGTTATGCAAGGTGGCCATATAACAAATATTGGAAAAGAGTGTAAGGGAATTTTCAAAGGAGTTTTTCTTAGTTCATGTAAGGTCTTAACTTAAGGAACATTGTGTCTAATTTCTCCAAGAGAGGACCAATCAAAGAATATAAGATTCACAACTTAGGGGATGCAGTGTGTCACATCAATCCACTAAGAGGAATATAATATGCTAAGGGAGATCACACTCTTGAAGGACATTACACCCAATTTCACCACAAAGAAAAAGATGCATCACATGAAGTAAGAAGACTACACAATGAAACATGAGTTGAAAAATAATAATGTCAATGTACGCCCCCACTTTACAGAAATTGCTAAACACCATTCTATGAGAAATTACTTTAAAGTAGCAAATGATAAATGCTAACAAAAGATAGGACATGAGAGCTTATTTGGAAATCCCTATGCCAAGTCATATGTTTCCAAATAAAGCTACGTCATGAAAAGGGTTGCCCCAAAAATGAAATCCCAAACACATGAGGGATCCATGGATTTGGGGTCAGTATATCTTTGCTATAATATTTTTAGAGAGCTCAAAAATGTCATCATTCCCCAAATATTCATGGAACATAAAGAATGACACAAAGAGAGTGAAAACAAAGAAAATCCTCTTGGGTCAACATGGAAGAGACTTGAATGTCTCAACGCCTTGCATCATCCCCAAAAGGAAAATATGAGACAAAGAAAAGATAAAGGTTAATGAAATATAGAAGAATGTAGGTACGAATAGATGAATGTCACTAAGAGAGATACATCAAAAAAAATAGTATGGAGGATCATATTATGCACATTCAATAACACACAAGAAACATGTAAAAGACAATAAAGACAAGACTAGTAAGGCACATGCAATTCAACCTAGAGTAGGTCATCTGCATCCCTATCATGTTCAATGCATACAAAATGCAGACAACTATTGAAAGGGACTATATCAAGTGTTGAACTAGGATCATTGCCAAGTTCAACACTCTTCTTAGGAGAATTATCATTTAAGCTCATAGAAGAGGAAAACAATATATTCAATTCATTATCCACTTCTTCATCAATTTTAGTAACCTCATCATCATTATCTAAGTTAATCATAATGAGAGATCGAATGATAATGTCCAAGGAGGATTTTAGCTCCTCATGCAGTTGTGATATAGGATCTTTTTGTTGTGGCGAAGAGGGAGAATGATCATGTATTTTTGATTTTATTTGTTGTTTTCTTCATTTAACCTTTAAGCAAGAGCACAACATCTATGCCTACCCTCTTTAGTATTTTTATTTCTTTTAGTGTGATTTTTGAGTTGTGTTTGTGTAGGAGCGGGTTTATCAACCATAGCTTTCTTTTTCTTCCCTAAGGGGAGGAATGGAAGGAATCATAAGAGGTTGTTCAACCACTTTCTCTTTAGCTTTGTAAACTTGTTTTATTCTAGGAGGTGTGACAGGATTGCTTTGGTTGTCTCTTGGTCTTTTGTAGGAAATAGGTAAGGATTTGTCTTAGGTTTGTCTTGGTTATTTGGAGTTTCTTTAGGTTCAATCATATTTTTTTCAAGGATAGTAGGCCCAATCATAGGTTGAGACATGTTTCTAAGGGATAGCTTTGTTATGAGTTTCACCTTAAAATTTTGATAAGATTTGAAAAAGAAGTCCTCATGGGGTTTAATAGGTTTCATAGGCTTAGGACAAAAGAAATTCAATGAAAAGTTCCCATGAGAAGACAAAGGATTAAAGACACTATGGTGTACAGTAAATATTTCATTGTCAAAGGGAAACTTTAAGCATTTATACACAATCGACAAGAAAGATTCCATGGGGTACAACCATGGATAACCAAGCTTCACACAGAATTGATTCGATGTCAAGATGATGAAGAATGAGACATCTAATTCTTTTGGTCTAACTTTTAAAGGAAGGGTAATTGATCCCATCATAGGGAAAGTGAAACCATTATGCGTCTTTATCCATTCTTTCAATTTATCATATGTTTCTTGATAGAGTTCATGCATAAGTAAGAATTCCTCAGTGATCACATTCTCTCCATAGATGGGATCAATTAATATACCATTAGTAGGCTTGTCATTGATTCAACCGGCTATGTAAAGAGGACCATCAAGTGCATTTCTAATTATATCTTTAGATGAGAAAGCAATGTATAGAGGATTTTTAGTTTGGCCCTTATGAGGTTGAGTTTCGATCAATGAAATCAAACCATCCATAGGATTTTGTTCATTAGTATCTATAGGACCAAGTTTTTTAATAATATCCATGTTGTCATCATCTGTGTCAACATTCATCACATCATTCTTCTTAGTTTCACTAGATTTGACAAATAAAATGTTATGATTTGGCATGGGGTTGGTAAAAATTTGTAATTTTTGGTTGGGAGGGGAAATAGACTTATTTCCTTGATCATTAACACCTCCACTTTTAAGTCGATTGGAATCAATGAGCTCTTGCACAAGATGTTTAAGACGCTTACAACTCTTCGTGTCATGTCCATTTTTTCGGTGGAAATGGCAATAGGAATTTGATATAAATTCCATTCTTATTTAAATAGTGATATATGTACATATAAACATACATATAAAAATGTGTGTAAATACATACATACATATATATATATATATATATA
Source organism: Sequoia sempervirens (assembly GCA_007258455.2). Taxonomy (NCBI): domain Eukaryota; kingdom Viridiplantae; phylum Streptophyta; class Pinopsida; order Cupressales; family Cupressaceae; genus Sequoia; species Sequoia sempervirens. The sequence continues at coordinate 106,380 of VDFB02323298.1, read as the reverse complement.
TATATAATATACATACATATATACATATATATTTATATTCCATATAAAAATTGAATATGGATCGAATTTATTAAATTGTATATTGTTGATTTCAAATAAAATTGAATGAGAATGTATTCGATGAAGTGGGTTGTATTCAAATTTATGGACAAGTAATTAAATTCAAATAGTGGGGAAAAAATTAATGCCCATCATGAAAGAAATGACCCCATATTCATGCAAACAGGTAAGAAAGTGGTGCAGGGGCACCCATAGGTTTTCATGCCCCAAGGGGAGTCAAAAGTTGATATTTTTCTTTGTTTGAGTTTTATTTATGTAATAATGTCTTCAAGGACCATTTCATGTGTGTTACAGTTATTTTTGAGTCATTAGTGGTGAGTTAGTGTGTAGATACAAAATATTGTCAAATGCAACTTTTGCACTTTTAGTCATAACATGGCATAATGATGTTTGTTAAGTTTATAACTTGAAAATTGGTTATGAACAATTGGTAAATGGTTGTAAGTGTGTAAAAATTCCTTGTATGGTCGACACAAGGTTTGGTTGTTGAATTTTGAATATTGAAGCAATAAGAAACTATGTTTTTCTACAATTCCTGAATGGTCTTTGTATATGCATAAAAATGGTCATGTCTAATTAATCCTGGAATTTAATTAAATATTTATTATTTAATTAATTTCTTTCTTAATTCCTCTACATATAAATAAATTTAATTTATTTATTTATATCATTCATCTACTTTATTCTTCCACTTTAAATCAAATAAACTCATTTTATTTAATTACCACTTTCTTTTTTTTTCTTTTTTTTTAAAAGGGGTAAGAACTTAAATGAAATTTAGAAAAGAGCATTACAACAAAGAAAAAATCCCTAGGAAACCAAAAGATACAATTAGAAAAAGCAAGAACCAACATCATTCATCACCAATCTCATCTCCATCCTCCGCAATAATCCTTTTCAAATCATGGAGGAGCTCCTGGGAAATCTGCTCCCACCCCTCAATCTTCCAACCATCGAGATGCTCTAAAGCCCATTTCACCAAGCAATCTAAAGCCCTATTCCATTCCCTCAGAATATGGACAAAAGAAACCACTTCAATCAAGGAACTAATCTATAGAATCTACTGGAGCATCCTAGCCAACTACCAACTAACATCAACCACCTTCCGACCAGTAAGAAAATTAAGCAAAACCTGTGATTCAAACTCACAAATAACATTTCTCCACCCCAAAGCGTAGGCCCATTCAAGGGCGGATAAGATTGCCAGACCTTCTATAAGGTTGACAGTATGCACCCCTTCATAAATAGAGAAGAATAAAACCACCATTCCCGAAGAATCCCTACCAAATCCCCCAATTCCAGCAGGCCCAGGATTTCCCCTTGAGGACCCATCAATATTAATCTTCAGAATTCCAACAAGAGGGGGAAGCCATTTACCCACTCTCATGACTTTCTTTTTTTCCTGCCTTCCCCTTTAGACACAAGTTGAAGCCAAAGACATCTCACAAAGTCCCAATCTCTCCACCTTCTCAGCATCCTCTTTCTCCAAGGGATACACCACCTCACACTTCACTTCCACCGTCTCCTGAACCATACCCATAATTCTCTACCAAATCTGTTGAACAACCATCTTTTCACCTCAGAAGATTCTACGATTCCGCTCTAGCCAAATTTTCCAAAGAATGAAAGTAGGCCCAACATACCTCACATCATGTAAGAAAGAGGCCATAGCAGGAGGTCTACCCAGACTACTCCAGAAATCCACCAAGGAGGAAGCATGAACACAAGGATTTTTCCAAAGTTCCCATTAATTACCACTTTCTTAAGTCCACCTAATTAAATAAATAAATATCATTGTTTATTTAAATTAATTATCACATTTAAGTTTAATTAAATCTTTGATTTAATTGAATTTAATTCCCTTTCTTATAAATCAAATATTAATTAAATATGATTATTTAATTAATTCCACATGTCACTTTCCAAATCTTAATTAAATATTTTATTTAATTAAGAATCTTCCATTTTCTCCAAATCTTAATTAAATATTTTTATTTAATTAAGAAAATATTACATGTCACCAATAAATGAATAATGAATTTGATAAATTCATTATTTATCTGGAAAATATTTTCTCAAATCTCACAAAAAGATGATTTTTATAATTCATCTTTATCATCTCTCATAAAAGAAGAAACAAATCATGCTTTTTGTTTTCTTCTATTTTTCTCTCCAATCTTCTTCATCTTCGACCGTTCGATCTGCCAGAATTATCATAGCCATTGATCACATCGACCAATCAAAAGCTTTTGAAAACTCTATAAATATCACTACAAATCCAAGCATTGGTTACACACAGACACATAGAGATAGACACATACATGCATTAGAGACAGGTAATCAACATTTAGCATTTTCATTAGTTTTAGCATTTATATCATTTAGTAATTCTAGCTTCTTTCAATAGCATTCATAGCATGTTAATCATACCTTAGCTTAGATGCATTCATCTTTAATCTCATTCTCTAGGAAGACTATTTGTTGAGCCTAGCATACAATATGAGAGAAAGCTGGAATCGACAAAAACACTGGAGATAGAGGACGATAAGATGACATCAAGGAAAGAAGACTAAGTTTGCATTCTTTTTATTTGATTTTTTTTTTTGATATAATGTCTTATTGGTGTGTTTGATTTGTTTTAAATCTACATTTATTCATACACTCAAAATCGATCACACATTTCTGGTGCCCACTGTGGGGCCTTTACCCCATTTTTAACATCTACTTGTAGGTTTTCTTATAGGTTTTCGGGTTCTGAAGTTCGGATTTTCAAAAAAAAATCATGTTTTAGCACATCCATGGGTTTCTTTAGCGCATCTAGGGCATCTTTCAGCACTTTTGCAGGTCTTCTGGCACATCCGAGAACTGTTTCGGAGCATCCAAGAATTGTTTCAGCACATCTAGGGAACATAATGGTGCATCTATGGAACATAATGGCGCATGCATTTAGCTTACTTCATCAAAATTTTGTTTTAAAAAAATTGCATTCTTATATTAGCGCATTTAGGATTTTTTTAGCACTTATAGGGTCTGTTTTGGCACATTGATTGATTTTTGTAGCCCATTTGTATGATCTATTAGTGCATGCAAGTTGTAACTGAAACAGGATTTTGAGTCTGACGCCTTTCGCAGATAGGATCTTTTCTAGCTTAAAAAGAAGCAACCCTAGGGTAGACACAACAATTTAAAATGAACCAATCCTAAATAGGCATGGAATTCAAAAAGAAGCAATCCTAGGGTAGTCACCACACATTGATTTTGCAGTTAAAATGAATCCAATGCTTGTTGTGAAGCAACATCTTCACATAGATTAAATCATTGTCATTTGGGGCTCTAAAAAGAACATTGTTTGCTTTGTCTGTGGCAATAGGTCTATGCTCTCCCCTTAACTGGGTGATCAGAATACTAGACTTTCCTTTTCAATTTCTACAATTTTAATGCTTTATTACATCCTTTAGAGGGCCTGCTCTTGTGGGAAAAAGCACTCATCCAAGAGGAACGACCCAAGTGGTTTCAACCCAAAGCCAAGCTATTCCACCCCACTATAAAATTTAAAGAAAATATGGGGAAACCCACTTTTGTCAATAGTGTGCAAGATAAACATCCCCAAAGCCTTTGTTCTAAAGGTTGGGAGGTCTCATGAGGGAGTTTATTATTGTCGCACCGAATGGAAACCCTTACTACGAACCTAGTGTAGTAGCCAACTGTGTTAGTTTCCAAACATCCTAATAATCATAGTGCAAGGGGAGGGAAGAATTTTCCCCCAAGACACTCACCATATAACTGCCAAGGACCATTTGCTCAGGGGATCTGGTATCCACTTCCATCACTCTGAGTATGCACCTGGAAAAGACAAAAACATGGGTTCCACTTTGGGGGTGACACAGTTGTGTGAGTCAACGCAGTTCTAAGATGTGGGTTGTGGTTATTATGATGACCTACTTGAGTACTAAGAGTGAGTCTACCTGAATTGTCTGTTATGTGCAAAACTTGTAAAAATGCTTTTTGAAAAATATTTTGAACATACACTTGATGTTTAGTATAGGGCTTACAAACAACTATTTTTAGAGTGTTTGTTGTGTTTTCAATCACATTAATTTAGATAAAAGATCATCCAAAATGAACATGCAAAATTTCAGCTGAAACTACTCAAAACTATTTGGAAAACTACTTTGAAAAACTATTTTAGTGCATCTAGGGTATATCTTAGCGCATATGAGGTTTGTTCTAGCACATTCACTATTTAGTTCAGTGCATTTAGAGAATATTTTCACGTATTGAGTGTTTTAGCGCATAGGCTGAATATTCTGTGAATAGTTTTTGGTCACTGTGAAAACATTTTTTTTAGCTCATTTGAGGTCTGTCGTAGCACATTTGACTATTTTTGAAAGAAGAAAAAATAGGTTTTACAAGGACCTGAAACCACAAAGTTTACAAACAAAAGATAGGATCGTCAAAGACACCATAAGCAGAAAGGCTATAAAAACAACAAGACAAAGCCACAGCCACCAAAAAAGCCAGCGAAGGCCATAGAACCAAAAAACAAGACAAAACACCAGCAACAACTAAATTTGGGCCTTTAATATTTCTGCAGTCTCTACTTCCAAATCGTTCATATCCTGAACCCCCCTCTTTAAAATTTGAACCATCTGGGTAGTAGGAGGCGCTTTCCTTTGAAGGTTGGCATAGGTCCTTTTCGATATACCTTGGTCCTTGTTCTTTCTTTTATCCTTGTCCTCTTCTAGGTCAACAACCAATGAATCCTATTACGAATTTTCCAAATTTTCAGACATTGCATTGATGAAGCAAACTAGAGTTTCATTTTAGAGCAAACAACATTGTTCAAATGAATTGTTGGATCTTGTGCATATTGATTTGTGTGGTCCTTCTAGAGTCAGAAGTTTACAAGGAGATAGGTATTTCATGTTACTCATTGATGATTATTCTAGATTGACGTGGGTTGCTTTCTTAAGGGAAAAATATGAATCTCTAGAGAAATTCAAGATTTTTAAGGCTAAGGTTGAGACAAAGATAGGTCTGAAGATTAAATGTTTGAGATTAGATAGAGGTGATGAATTCATCTCTAGTGAGTTTAATTCTTTTTGTGAAGAACATGGGATAAAGAGACAATTATCTTCCCTGTGGACCCCTCAGCAAAATGGAGTTGTGGAAAGGAAGAACATGGCAGTTCTAGATGCTATTAGGACTATGACTTAATCGGGTACATATCAAAGGTGATACCGGTAAGACCCCTTATGAGCTATGGTTTGGTCATAAGCCTACTATTAGATACTTCAAAAATTTTGGGAGTAAATGTTATATCAAAAGAGATGAAGATATAGGGAAGTTTGAAGCTAGAAGTGATGAAGGAATCTTTCTTGGTTATTCTACTAAAAGTAAAGCCTATTGGTGCTTCTAACGAGATTGAGGCAAGTAGTTGAAAGTGATAATGTCAAGGTTGATGAAGACAAAGTTAGACCATCCAAAACCTTTGGATATGATTCAGATGATCAAAATGTCAATTTAGTTCAGACTCAGACTCAAGTAAAGATCATTCTGGTGAATCAAGAATGCCAAGAGGAAGGAACTAGTGAAAGTGCATAAGTGAGATCACAAGAGCCTAAAGTTCAAGAACATCCTAAGACTCCAAGGTATATAAGACTGAATCATTCAGAAGATCATATTATAGGTGATAAGAACAAAGGTGTTCAAACTAGGAGAAGAATTGCAGAAGAATACTATTTGACTTCAAAGACTAATCCTAATAGCGTCAATGAAGCATGCAAAGATGAACATTGGGTGGAAGCAATGAAAGAAGAGCTACTGCAAATTGAGAAGAATGATACATGGTTCCTAGACCTAAGGAAAAAAATGTAATTGGAACTAAATGGGTCTTTTGGAACAAATTGAATGAGCAAGGTGAAGTTGTTAGAAAAAAAAGCAAGACTGGTGTGTAAAGGATATTCACAGATGGAAGGAATTGACTTTGAAGAAACTTTTGCCCCTATTGCTAGGATTGAAGCTGTGAAATTATTTCTTGCTTATGTTTCTTACAAAAACTTCAAGGTTTATCAGATGGATGTCAAGTCAACATTTCTAAATGGTGAACTGGAAGAAAAAGTGTATATTGAGCAACTTGATGGATTTCAATTGACTGATGAGGGAGATATGGTTTGTCAGTTAAAGAAAGCATTGTATGGACTTAAGCAAGCCCCAAGAGCATGGTATGCCAAATTGGACCAGTATTTGTTGAAACTTGGATTTAAGGATACTTTTGAGTATCTCAAAGGGAAGCTAGGGGTGATTACCCCTCCTAATCATAACTAAGATGCATTGACTTGCATTAGTTCATGCATTTCATAGTCATATCTTGATCTAAATTGATGTTGTGGTGGCTTCTACTCAGGGGGAGTAGTCAGATGTTTAGAAATGTGGTTCAAAGCTTGTGTGGAGAAAGATACACATTATCTTTGTCATTTATGTCAAAGGGGGAGAAGAGTCATGTGAAAAACTATGAATTATCTAGGAAGAAGAGTCAAAATCTAAGGAGGAGAAAGTGCTAAGAGAAAGTTGGGTTGATGGTGTTTTTGACATCAAGTGTTGCCATCAATTCCAAAGGGGGAGATTTTTGGATGTTGTTGATATGTGGTTGTCATTGATGTCAACACTTTTGGCATTAGAGGTTGTATATGTCGAGGATATTCAGAAAATCGTAATAAAGTAAGTTGTAGGTTGTCGGTGGTGCAGTGAAGTTCAATATGTTGGCCAACTCAGTATGTTGATGATCAGAGGTTGTGGATTAAAGGGTTTTTTTTAATTATATCTAGTTTATCCACGTTAAGTCTCAGAGATCCACATGAAGATTTGATCGAGTTATGAATATTTGTGTTCTGACAGTTTTTCTGTTGATTTAGTTGGTGTTCCTGAAAGAAGATGATGTGATTTTGGTAACGTGAAGTGTTGTGGATGTTTCTAGATCATGCTTTATCTATTTTGTACATCTGTATTGATTGGTGTGCTCGTGATTAATGATTTTCTTTTGTGTATTCATGTGTTTTATGTTCTTGGTTGATTGGGTGATTGTAATGTGTTGTGGATCTTCAAGGAATAATTATTACAAATTTTTCATGTTCAAGGATATTATTCTGGGTCTTCACTATGTTGTGGCCAATGTTGGTTGATTCGCATTGATAATTATTTATGTTTTGGGTGACAGTTTGTATTCATTTTATATTTTACTGAAGCCAACATGTAGATGATGTTATTCTTGGTTGCAGATATATATGAGCAACTGTTTTATCATTTGAATGTATGGTGAAGCAAAGTGTGTGAATAATGTTCTAATCATTTGAAGGAAGAAGTTAAGTTTGAAGAAGAGTGATAAAAGTTTATGTTCTTAACCGAAACTGTAATTAGGCATAAGTAGATGTTATTTTCTCAGTTCAAAATCTTGTGGATGTAATCCAAATATTTCTGTAAGACAGTGAGTCTTCCTTGGGCAGTAAGCCTTTTGTATTTGAGTAGTGAGCTCTAGGAAGTGTGCCTGAATGCATGTGCATTCCCCATTTATTCTTTTATACTTTTAATAGGGTATAATATTTTGGACTAACCTCCACTGTGGTTTTTCCCCTAACAGGGTTTCCACATAAAAAATCTTGGTGTTATGTGTGTTTTTGATGTGGTGGTGATTTATGCTTTCATGGTTATTAATCAGATCTAAGAACAAGTTTAATAAGTTTAAATTTCAGTGACAACTGATTCACCCCCCCCCCCCGCCCTTAGTTGTCTACCCTTGTGTTGCCAACATTTGTGACATTCCTCTATTTGCATATACATTCTTTTCTATGTCATAAACCTTTATCTTTTATTTGTCTTGTTTTTTCCTTTTGGGGATGAAGCAAGGCGTTAAGACATTTAGGTCTCTTCCATGTTGACCCAAAAGTTTTTTTTTTGTCTTCACTCTCTTTGTGTTATTCTTCCTGTTCCATGAGTATTTGGGGAATGATGACAATTCTGAGCTCTCTAAAAACATTGTAGCAAATACATACTGACCACGAATCCTGGATCCCTTATGTGATTTTAGGATTTCATTTTGGGAGCAACCCCTTTCATGACGTAGCTTTATTTGGAAACAACTGACATGGCATAGGGCTTTCCAAATAAGCTCCCATGTCCTTTTTATTGTTAGCATCTACAATTTTCTACTTAAAAGTAATTTCTCACAACATGATGTTTAGCAATTTCTTTAAAGTGGAGGCATACATTAGCATTATTCATTTTCAACTCATGTTTCATTCTGTAGTCTTCTTACTTTAGGTGATGTGTCTTTCTCTTTGTGGTGAAATTGGGTGTGATTTCATTCAAGAGCGTGATCTATCTTAGCATATTATGTTCCTCTTAGTGGCTTGATGTGACACATTGCATCCCATAATTTTTGAATCTTCTATTCTTCAATTGGTCCTCTCTTGGAGACATTAGGCACAATGTTCCCTAAGTTAAGACCTTACATGAACTAAGAAAAACTCCTTTGAACACACCTTACACTACTTTCACATTTACAATATTTTTAATATGGCCACCTTGCATAAAACACTTTGCTTGCTTATGGAGCTATCTTGTTTGTTCATGGGTGTCAAGCATACACAGTTTTGCTTGTCTCATGAATTCTTGTTGTTCATGTTGTGTGGCACCTTATCAAAGTTATCAAGAGGCGTATCTATGGTATGGTTAGTGTATGGGAGCCAAACTTAGGTGTGACTTTCCCATAGCCACTTGATTGTCTATGTGGGGGAAAGAATTAGATAGCCTTGTCCTAGTATTGCATTTACTATTGTCCCTTTGGCTAGCTGTCCACCTTTCACATACGATGAACAAGATTGGAATGCAGACGACCTGCTAATAGGTTGAATCGTATGTGACTTACTATTCTTGTATTTACTTTCTTTTTCATGTTTCTTTTATGTGATTGCATGTGATTAATGTGACCCACCTTACCATTATGTTTGATGTATCTCTCTCTTTGTGTCATTCCTATATTTGTATCTACATTCTTCTCTATGTTGTAAACCTTTATCTTTCTTTGTCTTGTGTTTTCCTTTTGGGGATGATGCAAGGTTTTGAGACATTTAGGTCTCTTCCATGTTGACGCAAATTTTTTTCTTTTACCTTTTCATTTATCTTGTGTTTTCCTTTTGGGGATGACACAAGGCATTGATATATTTAGATCTCTTCCATGTTGACCCAAAATATTTTCCTTTATCTTTTCTTTGTCTTGTTTTTTCATTTTGGGTATGGTGCAAAGCATCAAGATATTTAGGTATCTTCCATGTTGACCCAAAAAAATTTCCTTTATTTTTTATTTTTCTTGTGTTTTCCTTTCGAGGATGATGCAAGGCGTTAAGAAATTTAGGTCTCCTCCATGTTGAACCAAAATATTTTCCTTTATCTTTTCATTTGTCTTTTGTTTTCCTTTTGGGGATGATGCAAGGAGTCGATACATTTAGGTCTCTTCCATGTTGACCCAAAATATTTTCCTTTTTTTCACTCTCTTTGTGTCATTCTTCTTGTTCCATGAGTATTTGTGGAATGATGACATTTCCAAGCTCTCTAATAATAGTGTAGCAAAGACATACTGACCCTAAATACATGGATCCCTTATGTGATTTTGGGATTTCATTTTGGGGGAAACCCCTTTTCATGATGTAGCTTTATTTGGAAACATATGACTTGGCATAGGGCTTTCCAAATAAGCTCTCATGTCCTCTTTTTCTTAGCATATATCATTTGCTACTTCAAATTAATTGCTCACAACATGGTGTTTAGCAATTTCTTTAAAGTGGGGGCATACATTGACATCATTATTTTTCTCATGTTTCATTGTGTAGTCTTCTTACTTCATGTGATGCGTCTTTCACTTTGTGGTGACATTGGGAGTGATTTTCCTCAAGAGCATGATCTCTCTTAGCATATTATATTCCTCTTAGTGGCTTTATGTGACACACTACATCCCCTGAGTTGTGAATCTTCTATAATTTGATTGGTCCTCTCTTGGAGACATTAGGCACAATGTTACCTAAGTTACAACCTTACATGAACTAAGAAAAAATCCTTTGAATGTACCTTAAACTAATTTTTCATTTACAATAACCATTATATGGCCATCTTGCATAACACACTTTTCTTGATTGTGGTGCCATCCTATTTATTCATGAGTGTCAAGCATACAAATTTTTTCTTGCCTCATGAATCCTATTGTTCATGTTGTGTGGCTCCTTATCAAAGTTATCAAGAGGTATAAATTTGGTATGGTTAGTGTATGAGAGCCGACCTTAGGCATTAATTTTCCATAGCTAGTTGCTTATCTGTGTAAGCGCATACCAACTGTGTGCCTATGTGTCTCTTTGGGGCCTCACCTTGTGGACAACTTGAGGTTCCACTAGCCCTGGTGAGCGTGCATTTGGTTTGCATAGTGGACATCATGTTCCAATTGTAAATGTTTTTGGACAAACAACTTAGATCTAATCCACATCATGTTGGACAAATAGTCGAGGCTTGATCCACCACTTTTGTTTTTGTTTTTCTTTCTTATTATGTATTTGGCAATGTATGCTTGTATCTTGTTGTTTCTCATTACATTATTCACATGTTTTTTCTTTTGTGCCTATGTTGGTTTTCCATAGGATCTTGATCTTGGGGGCTTGAACAACCCTCTTGATCATTGTCATCCTATCCTACTAGCATTTATACACTTAGACCCCTCTTGATGCGAGTTTGTCTACTTTAGTGTGAGTTTAAAGCAAGTTCCTCCTCTCACTAAAGTGGGGGCTAAATGTAGTGTAGAAAAATGTACCCCTTTACATTTCACACTTATTTGGGCCCTCCCTGCTAAAATTGGACTTCTTTATACCTTATTTGGTCCTATTTTGAATCCACAAGCCTTATTTAATGCATCTATCTGAGGATATTACCGACACATAAATAATGACCAATCATAGTTTAATGTGTTTGCATTTTGCGTCCCAGATTTAGTGATCTAGGACTCATACACCACCTTGGGCATATGTGTCCCACCTAAGTTTTAGGGCATGAACTTAAATTTGGCATAGAACTTATTATTTCTTGAAATTTGTGTCCCAATCTTAGGCTACTAGGACTCATACACCCCAATTGGCATATGAGTCCCACTTTAGCTTGGAACTATTTTGAATTCAATTCTTGGTGGATTTTATTATCCTAGATCTAATGTCGGCTTGTAGTGTTGTAATTTTGGGAAATTTGGCATAAACAAGTATAAATACAAGGTTATTTCACATATTTTATACTAACAAGCAATATAATAATCTAGCATGTTGATGAAAGCATTCCTATAGCAAGTTTATGAGATCAAGATTATTCAAGAGCATTCAAGAGCTGATTATTAATAATTTTTGAGTTATATTCAAGATTCAAGCATCATGTCAAATTCATCATGCATCACGTGTGTGTTTGAGCTAACATTTGTGATGTAGGTTCTTATGATTCAAGCAATCATTCAAGTCAAGATCCATAGCATACAATCAAGAGTCAAGATCTACATTCATGCTAGCCATTTCACATAGGTTTGCATCCTTTGTTACAAGGGTTTGGTGAGTTGCAATAAAGCTTATCTCTTCATTCATGATTCCTTCATTCTATTTCATTTCAAATCTTGATTACCAAAATTGGGTTTGACCAAGGCAACCCCATATCCACTAACAAAAAAATATTTTTCCCTCTCTTTGATCTATGATTTGTAGATTTAGGTTGAAGATCCTTTGAAGAAATAGTTGCAACAATGAAGAAAATTTTCAAAGTTGTCATCTTCACAGAAATTCATCTATAGGTCAAAATTCAAAGTTTCAGACTCAAAGATCAAAAGGGAGAAAAACTACAGAATAACACTAAAGGATATAAAAGTTTTAGATCAACCTTGATACTAGGACTAAATCACCACCTTGGGCATATGATTCCTTGTATACCACTTTTCAGACCTTTTTGTAGATCCTGGTTTAGTAGTTGCAGATTCTGAATTTCCACCAGAAACCCTAAACTAGGACTAAATCGCTTAGCTTGGCGTATGAGTCCTAGTGTGCATAAAAAGTCATAATTTTGGGATTGTAGAGCTTATTTCAGACATCTTCATTCTTCCAGGTGTACCTCTATTTATTCTCAATTTATTATTCAGATTTGGAGTTTTATTTTTTATGTTACATTGCTAGACTTGCATATCCTTTGTATTTCATTCTTTCTAAGCACTTTCTTAGTGGTGAACCCCATTTTTTTCTTTAATCACACCCAAGGAAACCATCCTAACCATATACCATTCCTCAATTAATTCAATTGGTTGAGGAATCTTGATTTCCTTTAATGAAAAAGAGAAAAATAGGGTCCCCTCAGTTGCCAATCTCCTAAAAGGTGGCAACACCCTATTTTATTTGTTTCATTTTGTTTCCTTCAATGAAATAGAAAAAATAGGTTTCCTAGTTTCCAGTCTCCTAAAAGGTGGCCACATCCTTTTTTTTGTTTCATTTTAAAATGAAACAAAAAAAAAGGATGTGGCCACCTTTTAGGAGACTGGAAACTTAGGGGGCCCTATTTTTCTCTATTTCATTGAAGGAAACCAAGATCCCTCAACTAATTGACTTGATTCAGGAATGGGATAGGATTAGGATGGTTTCCTTAGGTGTGATTAAATAAAAGAGGGGGGGTTCACCACTAAGCAAGGTTTACAAAGAATGAGATGATTGCAATGTTTAAATCTAACTATGCAATCTAGGAAATGAAACTCACAATCAGAACAATGACCTAGACATAAATAGAGGTGCGCTTGTAAAAATGAAGATTCTTGAAACAAGGTTTGCAATCCTGAGATTATGAATTTTTATGCACACTAGGACTCATACGCCAAGCTAGGTGATTTAGTCCCAGTTTAGGGTTTCAGGCTAAATACCAGGAACTTCAACTATTAAACTAGGATCTACAAAAAATGTATGGAAAGTGGTATACTAGGACTCATACACCCAAGGTGGTGATTTAGTCCCACTACTAGGGTTGATTTGAAACTCTGATATCCTCTAGTGATATTTTATAGCTTTTCTCCCTTACAATCTTTGAGTCTAAAACTTCAAATTTTGACCTATAGATGACTTTCCGTGAAGATGAAAATTCTTGACAACTTTGATAATTTTCTTCAAAATTGTAACTTCATCTTCAAAGGATCTTCAACCTAAATATGCAAATCACACATCAAAGAGAGGGGAAAATGTTTTTTTGTTAGTGGATAAGGTTTTTCATTGGTCAAACCCCATTTTGGTAATCAAACCTTGAAATGAAATCAAATAGAATGAAGCAATGGTGAATAAACAAATAAGCTATGTTCTCACCAAACCCTTGTAACAAAGGCTACAAACTTATGTGGAATGGCTAGCATGAATGTAGATATTGAATCTTGATTGTATGCTATGGATCTTGACTTGAATTGTTGCTTGAATTATGAACTACATCACAAATGTTAGCTCAAAAACATACATGATGCATGATGACTTTGACATGATGCTTGAATATTGAATATAGCTCCAAAATGCTTAATAATCAGCTCTTTTATGCTCTGGATCTCATAAAATCTCTATAGAAATTATTTCATTAACTTCCTAGACTATTAGATTGCTTGTTAGGAGAAAATATGTGAAATAACCTTGTATTTATACTTGTTTATGCCAAATTTCCCAAAATTACAACACTACAAGCCAACATCAGATCTAGGAGAATAAAATCCCACCAAGAATTGAATTCAAAATAGGTCCAAGATAAAGCATGAATCATATGCCAGTTGGGGTGTATGAGTCCTAGTAGCCTAGGCTTGGGACAGAAATTTCAAGAAATGTAAAGTTCTATGCCAAATTCAGGTTCATGCCCTAAAACATAGGTGGGAATCATACTCCCAAGGTGGCGTATGAGTCCCAAATCACTAAATCTAGGACACACAACCAAAAAACATTAATTATTATTGGTCATTAGTTATGTGTTAGGATTATCCTTAGAAATATGCATTAAATAAGGCTCGTGGATGCAAAATAGGACCAAATAAGGCATAAAGAAGCTTGATTTTAGTAGGGAGGGACCAAACAAGTGTGGAAATCTAAAGGGGTGCATTTTTTTACACTACATTTAGCCCCCACTTTAGTGAGAGGAAGAACTTGCTTCAAACTCACAATAAAGTAGACAATCTCGCATCAAGAGGGGTCTAAGTGTACCAATTCTAGTATGATAGGACGACAATAATCAAGAGGTTTGCATAAGCCTCCAGGATCAAGATCCTATGGAAAACCAACATAGGCACAAAAGAATACACATGCTAATAATGTAAGGAGCAACAACAAGATACAAGCATACACTACCAAAGAAATAAAGAAGAAAGGAAAAAAAGGGGTGGATGAAGTCTCGACCATTTATCCAGCATGATGTGGATTATATCTAATTTGTTTGTCCAAAAAAATTTATGAGTGGAACATGATGTCCACTATGCAAACCAAATGCATTCTCATAAGGGATAGTGGAACCTTAGGCCATCCACTAGGTGAGCCCCCAATGAGACACATACACACGTGACCAGTATGCACTCACATAGACAAGCAAGTGGCTATGGAAAAGTCACACCTAAGTTTGGCTCCAATACACTAACCATACCAAAGCTATACCTCTTGGTAACTTTTACAAGGTTCCACACAACATGAACACCATGAATTCATGAGAGAAGCAAAAATTTTTATGCTTGACACTTGTGAACAAACAAGATGGCTCCACAGGAAAGAAAACTATGTTAAGCAAGGTGGCCATATAACAAATATTGTAAATGAAAAAAAGTAGTGTAAGGTACATTTAAAGGAGTTTTTCTTAGTTCATGTAAGGTCTTAATTTAGGGAACATTTTTCCTAATGTCTCCAAGAGAGGACCAATCGAAGAATAGAAGATTCACAACTTAGGGGATGCAATGTGTCACATCAAGCCACTAAGAGGAATATAATATGCTAAGAGAGATCACCCTCTTGAAGGACATCACACCCAATGTCACCACAAAGAGAAAGACACAACACACAAAGTAAGAAGACTACACAATGAAACATGAGTTGAAAATGAATAATGCAAATGTATGTCCCCACTTTAAAGAAATTACTAAACACCATGCTATGAGTAATTACTTGAAAGTAGCAAATGATAGATGCTAATTGTAGGAGTTGATGGTGACTCCTCAACACCCCCAAGATCAGTTGCGACCAAAACCACTTCCACAAGAGAGAGAATGGAAAGAAAGCTTGCTTCACAATGGAAGATTGATTAATGGCTGAATTGCTTGATGCTTGCTATTCCTTGAATACAAATGTACAAGAGATACCTTGCTTATATGGGCAAGGTTGAGAGATAAGAATGAATATGATGTTGAAAAATGTCATGATCCTATGACATGAGACAAACAACAACCTAATCACCTAGGAAATGATGCATCCTAGCTAGATAAGATAAGTTCTAGAAAAAGCCAACTAAGACTTCTAGAAGGAATATTTTACCTAAGTAAACTTAACCATGTGAATATGTCCCCTAATTACCTAGTGAATGAATAAGCTAGGTACAAGACAATTATTCACACCAACACCTCCCCTTAAGTGAAACTTAGGGAGAAGATTATTATGCACACTATGCAAAGACTATGACCATGGGTCCCGGCTACTAGGCCATGTTAGGTACCCATTTACAATGCAAATGCAAACAGTCTCTCACAAGTGGAGAAAAGGAGAAAACCCAGTGGGACAAAACTCCTCTCCAAAAGAGAAACAAAACAAGACAACATGATGTATGGAGGACTCAATGATACCCCCCAAGGACAACATGCATCATGTATATACAATCAAATACCCCCCATAAGAGGGCAGTAGAGAGATAAGATATCCCCCCCATGATGAAGAAGCTCCAATGCTGATGAAGAATGCCTGAAAACAAAAGATTACCCAATGTCTACAAGAAACACATCTTCCCTTAGGAAGAAACAAGTTCATAAGCTAATGTAGAAGCCACTCCATGTCCAACTGAAAGGAGGAAGCATGAACGCTCAACATGTATGCCTCTGAAAACTGATGAAGATCCTCCAAGCTTGAATGAGCCACAACAGAATCATGGTCAAACTGAACCAAGAAACATGAAAAATCAAGTGATGGAGGAGACTCATGAATGTCAATCTCCAAAGACAAAGAAGATGGGATAACAGTTGTACTAAAACTGTCATCAAAGAGGAGAGAAATCCCCTCAAGTGTGTCCTCCAAATCTGCAGTATGAGACTCTATGAACAAGTTAGAAAACCCTATCAAATACTCATCCCACAAAGCAAGATCTGAAAAACTATGATCATCCTACTGAAGAGAAGCATCAATGGCTGAAGGAGCAGGAGGTGGAGGAGTAGGAAGCTCAACACTGGTTTCTAGAATACCAAGGTGTAGTTGACCAAACTTCTCCTCACTATCATGGTTCACACTCAATGAAGTGTGTGATGCAGTCAAAGGAACATTATCATCTTCTGAAGCAAAATGTGAAAAGGAATATACACGAGATGAATGATCAACCATCCCGATAGCAACAATATCCCTAGTCTCCAAGTCCCTTATGTACACCCTATCTGGAGTGAATTCAACTATTTTACCTTGACCCCCATGAGTAATTTGATAAATAGAAAGGAGATTAGTGGACAAGGAAGGAACACAAAGTACATCATTGAAGCTCCCTTCCCCCATATCAATAGAACCCTTCCCACTTACCTTCATATATGTATTGTTACCCATCAATATATGAGGTGAATTACAAGGCTCAAAAGAAGAGAACATATCCATAGAAGATGCCATATGATGAGATGCCCTTGAATCAAGAAGCCATCTATGAGATTCAAGACTTGTAGAGGCCAAGAATGCTTATCCTTTCATCTTGTGTAGCCTAGAAGTAGATCCCGTGTCCTGTGACTGAGATGATGATGAGGGAGCAGCCGATTGAGATGCTAAAGAAGAAGTAGCAGACACTGATGAGGGCATCTTAATGTTATTCTTTTGAAGAAGGTGTGTGAGTTCATCAATCTTCTTATTATAACATCTATGCTCATCATGTCCTAACCTTTTACAATATGCACATTTTGACTTCTTCTTTTTAAATGGTTCCTCTTTAGAAGAGGGTGTAGACTTTGGAGTGCCATGTGAAGGAGAATCTTTACCTTGCTCATTAGACCTGGGTGCCTTGTTCTGCTTCTTACCTTTGCCACTTGAATCCTTTGTCTCTTTTGCAACAAGAGAATGAGATCTAGAAGACTTCAATGTGCCCATGTGTACCAACTTTGCTTGTTCCCTTGTGAGTTGAGCTGCAAATTCATAAAGGGAAGGAATTTTGTATGCATTTCCAAGAGCATCCATTGTAGCATAGAAAGTAGAAACAAACACTGAATAATCAGGACCAAGCTTAGCAAGAATAGAAAGTATCAACTATTCATCCTCTTTAGTTACCCCACAATTATATAACTACAATCTAAGAGAATTGAGCTTAGAGAAAAAGTCTTGGACATTGTCAAAATTTGAAGGATTAAGACCCATGAGTTCATTCTCCAACTTAAATTTCCTCATCTTATCTAGCTTACAAAAGAGACTCTCTAAAGTATTCCAAGCTTCATTAGGATGAGTGCAAGATGCAACATGATATCTAAGATTTGGAGAAATGGACAACTTCAAAGTACCAAGAGCTTCATCCCTTCTATCAAGCCATTTTCTTTTCTCTTTTGCTCCTACAGGTTCTGGATCTTGACCAAATGTGATTTGTTGCAACTTTTATTTTAACAATAATAACTCCATTTGAGATTTCCACTCATGATAATTATATGGAGTTAGAAGTACAATTTTTGGAAAATCCATGATACAATGAGATATTACAAGAGGAGAACAACAAATTTCCCTCACAATACAAGAAATCAACCCCTTTGTCCGAACAAGATTTACACTTTTTTTCATTTTTTCACAACTTTTGCATACAGAGGCAAAAATTTTCAAACGAAATATTGTCGAAAAGGTGAAGACCTGAATTTTTCAGTGGTGCAGATATTTTACAGAAATTTTGCAGTTTTGTGCCTCTTTTTCTAGGTTGAAGCCTAATCATCATTTTTTGTTTCCAAGCTCATATCTTTGTGCTCTGATCTCCGATTTTCTCCAAATTTACAGCATCAGAAAGGTATTTGAGGAGCACCTCATATCTACTCATGCGCTTTTTGCAGATTTGTTTCCAGATTTTCTAGCACCCGGGGGCTACAATTCGGTTCTCCATGTGACTACACCACTAACCAAAGCAAAATAATAACCACCGAATACAAAGGTCGGCCTAGACTATGGTCGGCTAGGGTTTTAATATAAGCAACCTATCAGCTTGTAATATAAGGTCGGCTTTCAAAGATTGCAATATATATAAAAACTTTATATTAAAAACCTACGTATAAATTTCCAATAAAAGGAGCCTATCAACCATGCTTGAAATGATAGCATACCAATGTGGACAGCGGCGGTGGCATACGATGTGACCGCTTACAATAAGCTCGTACCATGTACCACCCGATGCAGATGGAGACCCTCTATGCCATAAAAGACCTTCGTACCTACCCTAACTTGCAAATGTACCAAGTACCCATTTGCAAGTTGATGGATTTGATAGCCCCACCGATGGAATGTGAGGTACCCACGCCGATTTGACATAGATGTCACAGTACCCGCCAGAGTACCCGTGGACGACAGGAAAATGGGACTCTGATGCCAAGGAAAGATGCGCTGACAGTGTGGATGTTCGTGCGATAAGAGCCCGATGCAGGCAGAGACCCTGTACACTGAAAAGGACCTTCGTACCCATCTGATTCCGGAGAGGATGCCTCTGTTGAAAGATATGTACTCGCCGATGGAACAAATGTGATCAATGGATGTACACCGAAGAATGTAGATCAGACGAAAAGAATTTTATGAGTGAATGCACCTGAAAGATGGTACACCAACTGGTATCATCGGTGGAATGGACGCTGACAAAATCTTTACTACCCGGGCTAAATGAATAGCCCCAACTGCAGGCCTTTTGACTATACCCAGTGATTGAAGACTGGCAGCGACCAATGATGTACTATCCAAGCACAGGGGATGGTGTCAAGCATATATGCTCTACTGATGAGACTGCATGCAGGGATGATGGTATAGACCTGGTACAATCCGTAGACTACTATGCAGAGAATATTCAATATGCTGCATGGAAATAATATTGCAACAAATATTTGTGAATAAAGGCCCGAATATTAAAGAAATATTTTCCCCAAATATTTAAATACAATATGCATAAAATATTTTTCCAAAATATTCTTTTGCGAAAAAATGGAAAATTCATACCGCTTGGGAGGCTGTCCCAGCAAAAAAAAAAATTCCTCAAAAACAACTTTACCCAAAATAGGCGAATTTATAGTCAAAATTTGTCTACGGAACCTTCTGAACTCAACCGTGAGGTTCTTGAAACCCCAATCTGCACCCAACAAATATCTTGAAGCCAAAATATCACCCTCAGATCTGGGAAGGAAACTGCAACACCTGGAGTGCTCTGATACCATGTAGGAGTTGATGGTGACTCCTCAACACCCCCAAGATCAGTTGCAACCAAAACCACTTCCACAAGAGAGAGAATGGCAAGAAAGCTTGCTTCACAATGCAAGATTGATTAATGGCTGAATTGCTTGATGCTTGCTATTCCTTGAATACAAATGTACAAGAGATACCTTGCTTATATGGGCAAGGTTGAGAGATAGGAATGAATATGATGTTGACAAATGTCATGATCCTATGACATGAGACAACCGACAACCTAATTAACTAGTGAATGAATAAGCTAGGTACAAGACAATTATTCACACCAACACTAATAATAAAATGGACATGAGAGATTATTTGGAAAGCCCTACGCCAAGTCATATGTTTCCAAATAAAGCTACATAATGAAAGGGTTGCCCCCAAAATGAAATCCCAAAATCACACAAGGGATCCATAGATTCGGGGTCAGTATGTCTTTGCTACAATGTTTTCAGAGAGATTGAAACTATCATTGTTCCCAACATACTCATGGAACAAGAGGAATGACACAAAGAGAGAGAAGAAAAAAGAAAATAACTTTTGGGTCAACATGGAGGAGACCTAAATGTCTCAACTCCTTGTGTCATCCCCAAAAGGAAAACACAAGACAAAGAAAAGATAAAGGTTTATGGCATAGAGAAGAATGTAGATAGAAATAGAGGAATATCACATAGAGAGAGATACATCAAATAGAATGATACAAGGGATCACATTACTCACATGCAATCACACACATAACATGAAAAAGAAACAAATAAAAAACTAGTAGGGCACATGCGAGTCAGCCTATTAGCAAGTCATCTGCATCCCAACCTTGTTCATTGTATGCGGAAGGTAGACGACTAGCCAAAGGGATAACAGTAAGTGCAATACTAGGAAAAGGCTATTTAATTCTTTCCTCCACTGTGTGCAAGAAAAGGATGAGTCGAGGTAGGTGATGAGAAAGAGATCCTTTCATTTTGAAATGATTTACAATAAATATAATTCATGTAATAGTGAGCATACTAGGACCCTACAACTATTACATGGCAAGGAGCAAAAGGAAATGCTTTAAGGGATTATTTCTATGATATCAAAGTTTTTAAATATTTGTTTTAAAATAAGAAACTCATCAGTACTATGTCCAAGAAGTCTATGGTATCGAAAATGTGATGTGTTTGTATTCTTAGGATATTTTTTTTATTCTCTCACATGGGTTTTTGAAGGGTTCAAATGTTGAAAAATAGTCGACACAAAATTCCATGAAATCTTGTAAAAAAACCTGTACTGGGACTAAATCACCCACATAGGCGTATGAGTTTAGATTAGGGTTTTAACACTAGATTCAACAAATTCTAAGTGAATGTTAAGGTTTTTGGTTTTTATGTTGTCTTGACTATGCACAATTATAGATTTCAAATGAAATTCAATGATGCAAGATGCAAAAATGCAACCAATATGCACTTTCACTAATGCAATTTTTTGAAGCCCTAAATGCAAATTAGCTAATGCAAGATCTAATGCAAAGATAATATAAGCTAATGTGATAAGTCCTTGACTTAGAATTATGTGTAAATGGGTGTGGTTTACTTCAATGAAACAAAGAAAATAGGTTGTACCCACCATTTAGGAGATGGAAAACTTAGGGGGCCCTATTTTGCTTTACTTTATTAAAGGAAACCAAGATCCCTCAACCAATTGAATTGATTGAGGAATGGGATAGGTTTAGGATGGTTTCCTTGGGTTTGATTAAACAAAAGAAGGGGGTTCACCAGTAAGAAAGGCTTAGAAAGAAAGAGATGAATGCAATATGTAAATCTAACTATGTAACCTATAAAATGAAACTCAAAATAAGAACATTGAACTGGAGATAAATAAAGGTTCACCTGGAAAACTGACGATGCTTGAAACAAAGTCTGCAATCTCAAAATTGTGAATTTTAATGCACACTAGGACTCATATGCTAGGCTGGGTGATTTAGTCCTAGTTTATGGTTTCAACCTAAATCCAAAATCTACAAATGCTAAACTAGGATCTATAGAAAATGCCTAAAAAGTGGTATATGAGGACTCATACACTTAAGGTGGCAATTTAGTCCAAGTATTAGGGTTGATCTTAAACTCCGATATCCTCTAGTGATCTTCTATATTTTTTCTCCCTTATGATCTCTGAGTCCGAAACTTCGAATTCTGACCTGTAGATGAATTTTTGTGAATATGACTTCTTGACAACTTTGACAATTTTCTTCAATCTTGCAACCTTTTCCTCAGGATATTCAACCTAAATCTACAAATCACACATCAAAGATAGGGAAAGTTTTTTTTTTGTTAGTGGATAGGGGTTTTCCTTGGTTAAACCCCAATTTGGTAATAAAACCTTGAAATGAAATCTAAAAAGAGGAAAATAGGGGGGGATCTCTTTCTCTTCTAGGGTTTTGGACCTAAAAGGAGAGCAGTTATTCCCTTACTCTTCACTCAAGAACAAACCCTTGTAATTTGAATGCAAAGGAGATTGAAATATTGCAAAGGGATGTCCTAGGGAATGAATGATATCTGATGAGGGGTTCACCACCAAGTGTAAACTTGGAAAAGACAATGAAATGGAAAACACAGTGGGAAATGCAAACTAACTCTAAATGACCTAAGAAAGTGAACAAAATGTAACATAAAGCTATGAAACTGAAAGTGTTCACTTGGAAGACTAAAGATGGTAGAACAAAGGTCTGGATCACTCAAAAATCTACTATTGATGCTAACTGGGACTCATTCACCAAGCTGGGAGAATCAGTCCAGTTTTTGGGAAAATGTGTAAAAATAGGTTCCAACCAAAAGGGTATATAGATCTGTAAAAATCTCTATCAGGCATGTACAGTGGGACTCATTCACCAATAGTGGCAAATTAGTCCACTTTTTCTTTTTTAGAAGTTATGAACTGGATGTTGTGCCTCTCAGTTTGCTTTGCTTTTTTTGACTAGTTTATGGATCTAAAACTACAAATTGCCACTTGTAGACCTTCTCCAAGCTTCTCCAAGGCTTGATGAAAACTTTGACAACTTTGTGGATTTGACAACTTTTCTCCAACTTAGCTTCTTGGTATATTTGTAATCTAGCCCTACAAATCACACACAAGAAGAGGGAAAAATGTTGTGGGGGTTAGTGAATAGGGGTTTTCCTAAGTAAAACCCCTTGTTGGTAATTATACCTTGAAATGAAAAAAATATGAAAGGAGAATGATGAATGAACAAAAGACAATGTTGCAACTCACCAAACCCTTGCAATAAAGGTGTTGCAATTATGCTTGAAATGGATACAATGGATGTGGTTCTTGAATCTAGCTTGAAGGAGATGGATCTTGCTTAAAACACTTGCTTGGATCATGAAATATACATCACAAATGTTAGTACAATAACAAACATGAAGAATGCAATCTTTGATATTTTAAGTGACACTTGAAGAATGCTCTTAAATTCTTCATAATCTACCATTGAAATGCCTTGAAAGCTCTTGTGAATACTCAAATGATCTTGTGAACTCTCTGAGTGATCTCTTGAATGCTGGGTATGAATACTTGAATGCTTGGGATGAAAATGAGTGAAAGAACCTTGTATTTATACTTAATTATGCAAGAATTCTTGAAATTACAACACTACAAGCTGACATTCAGAACTAGGAGAATAAAATCACACCAGAAATTTGATTTAAATTTGAATTTTGGTCACACATGACTCATTCACCCAAGGTGGTAAATGAGTCCCATCACACATAATGTATGGGACAAAAAATGAAAAATTCTTAGAAATGTGTGAAACCTACATTGGGGCCAAAAAGACCTAGGTGGGACTCATTTTCCCAAGGTGGCGAATGAATCCCATATGCTAAATCTGGGCCACACAAGCCAAGAACACCTAAATTATGATTGTTTATTGATTGGTGTTGGGATTATCCTCGAAAAGATGCAATAAATGAGGCTTGCGGATGCAAAATAGGGCCAATTAAAGAATAAGAAAGCCCAATTATTAATGACAAGCCTAGAGGAATGTGAAAGTTTTCTACAACACTTTACAACACCATAGATAAGGAAAGATGAATGTTGATTATGATTAAAATTATGTTTATTATGCTTAGATAATTGATAAAATTCTAGAAAAGTGTGAAAGTGTGTTACAACACTTTACAACACTTTAGCAAGGAACCATTAAATTCCATTAGTTTGCAAGGGACCAAGACCTAATGTGAATGTGTTATCCACATTACAACACTAAATCAAGGAAAAATTAAGCCAAAATCCACAAGGAGGACCCAAATGAGTGCAAAAATGTCAAAGGACCCTTTTTTCTTCACTACATTTAGCCCCCACTTTAGTGAGAGGATGAACCTACTTTAAACTCCACACTAAAGTAGACAAAGACACATCAAGAGGGGTTCCAATGAACCAATTCTAGTGATATGAGATGACAAAAATCAAGAGGGCTGATCAAGCCCCTAGGATCAAGATCACATAGCAAACCAACATAAGCACAAAGGAACACACATGAAAATGATATAAAGAACAACGACAAGACCAAGAATACACTGATAAAGAGGAAAGAGAATGAGAAAAGAAAATAAAGAATTGGATTAAGATTTGATCATTTGTCCATCATGATTTGGATCAGATCTAGGTTGTTTTTCCAAAAAATGTATACTCACTCTAAGGTGATGAAACTCTTGGCTATCCACCAGGTGAGAAGTCCTAAAAGGTGAGATTTGGGTTGAAAAGTGATGGTTAGAAGTTGGGGTTTGCATAAAATTCCTTGCTAAAGGTTGGGTGATCAATTTTTAAGAATGTGTAGGCATATTTTGATGTGTTAGAAGCATTGGAAAAGTGATAAAAGGTTTGGAGGTTGGATTTCCAATAAACCCTCCGTGTTTCAAGCCTAGATTGGCCTAGGGTAAGGGTTTTGTATTTTGAGGAGTTCTTGGTTGTTTCAGTTGAGGAAAGTTATGGATTCAGACCATTTTAGGTATTTGAATAACATTTCAATTAAGTTCTAGGGTTTGAGGAATGTTTAAAGTGGTGTTGCTTTGTAAAAGTGGCTTATTTAGGCCTTGGGGCAGCATACCAGTCAAATTTTAGGGATGATGGTCTGAAACAAGTGCATGAGTAAATTTGATATGTTGAAGTCGAGGAAAATGGGTATCTATAATGCCTATTGAGAAGTGGATTTGAGGTTGGATTTGTGAGATATGGTCAAGAAACCGTTGTTACAAACCTACAAGGGAATTTGTGAAGTTGTGTGAGAAATCACCCTAGTTAAGGTTTGGATGATTGAGGAATTGGTTGAAACACCTTGAATTTTGTTTGTTTGTGGTTTGTATCCCTTCTCTGCATCAGTTGGTATCAAATCTTATGAAGTAGATCTTTTGAAGGAGAAAGTTGTAGTTTGAAGTAGTTTAAGGTTGAAGGTTGAAAGGAAAGATGCCTCCAAAGAACAATCCAATGGCCAGAGAGGTTAAAGAACTGAAAGAATAGTTGCTCTAGAAGGAGAGGCTCTATAAGGAGTCTCAAGAAGCAACCCTTGCTAGAATATCATCCCTAGAGAAGAATCAAAGAAGAGGAATGGTCAGTGGTGACCAAAGTGATAAGGAGGATGAGGGTGAGAGTGAGAACCCTCTAGTAGGATTCCATAATGAGGAGGAATTGGACCGTAAGGAAATGAGAATGGTTAGGATGCTAAAGGATGTCAAGGGGGATGGTACTCCAAAGGTGAAAGTTGAAGTGCCTATGTATGGTAGTAAGATGGATAGTGAGGAATTTTTGGCTTGGATAGATGCTTTGGACAACTTCTTTGAATTTGAGGAGGTACAAGAGGATAAGAAGGTGAAATTTGAAAAAACCAAATTGAACTAGGGCACTTCCCTAACATGGTGAAACTTTGTCGAAGGAGAAAGAGTCAAGAAGGGCAAGGCAAAGATAAATTCATAGGACCATATGGTAGCCAAGGTGAAGGCACAATTCCTACCTGAAGATTATGCAATACAAATTTTTAGGAAGATACAAAATTTAAAGCAAAGGGAGTTCAATGTGATGGAATACACTCAGGAGTTCCATAGGTTGAGTATTAGAGAAGGACATACTAAAGATGAGGTAGAAAAGGTTGCAAGGTATCTCAATGGGCTTAGACTCAATATTCAGGATGAAATTGGTCTTACAACACGTAGATCAATTGAGGAATGTTTTCAATTGGTTTTCAAGGTAGAGGAAAGGATAAAAGAAGGAAAGAAGAAAAAGAGGCAGAGGTAACACTAATATAGGAAGAGGTGCAAGGCAAACCTATGAAGATAAAGAAGATGCAAACAAAAGAAAAGACCAAGTTGCTTATCAGAGAGGTGGTTTTGGAGGCTTATGATGAAGATTTGGTGGAGGTAGAGTTTCAAGCTCATTCTCAGGAAGGTATTACAATTGCAATCAGTTTGGTCATCCATCATGGAAGTGTCTGAATGAACAAGCTTCTACTTCAAGTGAAGGTAACAAAAGGGTTCAATTGGTGCAAGAGGATGATTGTGAAGATGAAATCTCTTCTAGTTAGCTTGTTGCTCTAGAAGTTGGAGAAATTTTGATGGTGAGGAGAACTCTACTCAAAGAATCCAAGGAAGAGTCAACTCAAAGGACACTATTTAGGACAACTTGCAAATCTAATGGAAATGTATGCAAAGTAGTTGTAGATTTGGGTTCTACTGATAACATGGTGTCAAATGAAATGATAGATAAACTGAAGTTAGAGAAAATTCCTCATGAAACACCATATAGAGCGTCTTGGTTGAATGATGACCAGTCCATTTTGGTGAATGAGCAAGCTTTGGTTGAGTTTAGTATTGGTGGATATAAGGACAAGATTCTTTTTGATGTTTTTCCAATGGATTGTTACCATTTATTGCTTGGAAGACCATGGAAGTTTGATAGGTATGAATTTTATGATGGTAAACATAATACTTACACTATTGATAAATATGGAAATACATTTACATTGACTCCAAATGAAGGAAAACTGAGGGAACATCCCTTAAATTAGTTGATGAAGTTGGGACAATTTCTAGATGTCAAGAAGTCTGCAAATGAAAAGCACATGCAAGTTTTCAGTTTTTCACTCAATGGAAAGGCTTTCCAGATGGAAGAGAATTTTAAGACCAAAGAGGTGATGTGAAGAAGCATGATCTGTAGCAATTCAATTTCCAAGGGACTTGGAAACTTTTTCAGGCTGGGTGTATGGTGCAGGGGCACCAAGGTCATTTTTGCAAATTTGGTCAAGTAGGGTCTTAAGTTGGTTTTTAGGAGTTTTGGTCATTTTTTTCATTCAAATAAGGTCATAATAGACCATTGGAGTTGTGATTTAAGTCTTTAGGGGGTTCATTGTGTAAAAGTTGCAATTTATGCAAATATTGTCAAATGTTGTCATGTAAAAATTGCAAAAAATGCAAACTTGGAGAAGTCCAATGGTTAGAAGTTCAAACATCAATTAGAGTCAGTTGGTTTTGGTAGTTTGTGGTGGGAAAATTTTAAATATGCTCAAAACACTTGATGTAATGTTGTTGTAGAAGTTTTGATTGAAAGAAATAATAAGAAAACTCATTTTCCTATGTTAATTTCTAGTAATTTGCTGCTCTCTAGATCTGTACAAGTCCATATAGTAGGATAATGATCTAAAAGCCTTTGATTTTGATGGAGTATTGAGATAGCTTCAATTTGGTGGTGGTTTGATTGAATTTTATTGAAGATTAAGGTTTTCACAAGCATTTTGTTGTAAGCAATCAGTTAACCCTGTTTTGAGGGTTTGAAGGCTTTTAAAATGCATTAAGCCCCATTCCACTTATATATTAGTTAGAAACTTGGGGGAATGGGTACCATTAGGATATATTTAGGTGTTAGTATAGGTATTTGGAGCAAGGAAGGTGTTTAGGTGAAGTTTCATTGTTGCCCTAGTTACATATCTATGAGTTTTGGGTTGAAAAGTGATGGTTAAAAGTTCAAATTTGCATAAAATGGCTTTGTAAAGGTTGGGTGATGGATTGTTAAGCATATGAAGGAATATTTTGATGTGTTGGAAGCATTATAAAAGTGAGAAAAGGTATGGAGGTTGGATTTCCAATAAACCCTCCTTTTTTCAAGCCTACATTGGCCTAAGGTAAGGGTTTTGTATTTTGAGCAGTTCTTATTTATTTTAGTTATGGAAAGTTGTGGATTAAAACCATTTTAGGTCTATGAAGAACATTGCAATTAAGTTCTAGGGTTGGAGGAACGTTTAAAGTGGTTTTTCTTTGTAAAAGTGACCTATTTAGGCCTTGCGATAGCGTACCAGTCAAATTTCAGGGATGATGGTTTGAAACAAGTACATCAGTAAATTTGATATGTTGAAGTTGAGGCAAATGGGTATCTAGAATACCTATTGATATGTGTATTTGAGGTTGGATTTTTGAGATATGGTCAAGAAACCATTGTTACAGACCTATAAGGGAAGTTGTGAAGTTGTGTGAGAAATCACCCTAATTAGGGTTTGGATGATTGAGGAATTGGTTGAAACACCTTGAATTGTGTTTGTTTATGGTTTTCCTCCTTGCTCTACATCAGAGAGAGAGAGAGTAGAGCAGAGCAAAGGGAGAGAGAGAGAGGGGGGGAAGGAGGAAGGTGGAGAGATTGGGAGAGAGAGGATGGAGGGGGAGAGAGAGAGAAGTAAAGAGGGAAGGTGGGTTGGAGAAAGGAATATAGAGAGGGGAGGAGGGAATGAGGAAAGGAGGGAGGGAGGAAGAGAGAGAGAGAGAGAGGTCTAGAGTATAAGGGATAAAAAATGAGTGAGATAGAGAGAGAAAGATGATACAACTTGTTGATTACTGAAATTTGACCTCTTGATTACTAAAATTTGACATGTCGATTACTGAAATTTGGTTTTCTAAAAAAATATAAGAACTTCCAAAAACTAGAATTTGAATTATAACTCCTAGAGATCTAAAACCACTCTCAAATATCTTGAAACTATATACATGAAATATAACTTAAAATTTTAATAAGGTAAAAGAGAATTTAAGAATCTAATGAAAAAAGAGAAGAAAAAATTTCAATGCACACCAAAACACAAGCACATTATAATGCACTCACATTTTTTCAATGCATTCATAAAACGTAAGCATGTTATATAGCGCTCGTGTTTTGGAATTGCATTCAAAAAACACACATTTTTTTAAATTCAACCCATAACACAAGCACATTTTATTATAATACACTCACATTTTGACTATTTTGGGATGAAAATGTAGAGTGGCCACTTTTTGGCCCCCCCATCTTTGTGCACCCATCCTCTAATGAAAGATATTAACAAAATAAAGTACACATTTCCATTACAAGATTTTTTTCATAACATAAAAGTAAAAATGAGTATCTTAATATTAGTACAAATTTGATAAAAATGACTACAAATTTAAATTTGTCATCATAATTCAAATATTCCAATTTTGGTCTTCACCATGTAGCAGATATGTAGTGCCTGTGATGCAAGATAGCAATTTGTGTTTTTGTTTTAATAAATCTTAATGGAGAAATCATATTTAAAACATTATGTAATAATTTTATAATAAAATACTCTAATATTTACGTGGATAAATGTGATGATTGCATTTGAAGAGGTCAATTTATGCAATATGTAAGCAAAAAGATCCAGAAAAACTAAAAAAATGTGGTGCAACCTTCTTTTTCCATGATAAGACATGGTGGAGTTATTGATAATATTAATATAAACATAGAAAAAAAAATCCCATCTCTAGCCCCCTTTTATATTTTTTTCCTTGTTCTTCTTCTAGTTGTCAAAAGTTAGAAGTAAACCAAGTTTTGATAATTTTATTTCTAAAAATCATCATGATCTTAGTTGCAACAATATTGGTCTTCAATTTTTGATGAAAAAATTTATAGTGTTGTCTTCCAGACAAACAAAAATCTTCTTTAAATGTTACTAATGTAAATCTTGGTACTTTGAAACACAATCAAGTTTTTTTTCTTGAGAAATACAATTCAGTTATTATGGAAACCCTAAATTAAATTTTTTGATAATTATCATGCCAAATTCATGTATAGTTTTTTTTATGGGGATCAACATTCTAACATCCTTAATCAACCTCTAGACATGGAATTCAATTTCTTGTCTCTTTAAATTTATGTTTTCTCTATTATTTAATATCTAGAAATCTTATATTTATAGCCTCTTAAAGCCTATTTTGATAATTTAAAAAAAAAAATTTAAAATAAAAAATAATCAAATATTATTCAATCTCTATAAAACCTTCTAAATAATAGATAACAAATTGAAAATACATAGTTCAAAACAAACAAACTTAAAGAAACACATCAATATTTTCAAGTTAATTTTCCATCCATATTATATCTATATAATCATTGTGTATATAGTACTCGTCCAAGTAATCTCTCAGATTTATATTATTTCATACTCAAGAATTTTATTTATTTAGGAGTTGTTTAATTTAATTTTATACCTATTTTTCTTTATATATATATATATATATTCAAACATAATTTTTATTTAAAAATTCTATTATTGTATCCATATTATTAATTTTATTTCATGTATTTAAAATCTTATACTCTATTTCTATGTATTGTATTTTACATTCTACAAAAATATTCTTCATATAGTATTTGCACAAATCCAATGATTATTAATTCCATGTCAACAATCATATAGTTATTTAATAGTTAGTTATGTATATAATAATATATTACAAATTAACTCTTTTTTAATTAATTTCTTACAGTATTACAAATAAAATTTCACTTTTTTCACATCATTTGTGTACCCTTCTCTATGGTAGCTCCTCCAAATAACTCACTTTCTCTTTCTTAATAAAAATGGGAGCCCCCAATTTTTGGAAAAACTAACTCTATCCACCTACGACAAATTTTTAAACTAGATTGTACCACTATAGAAGATGCAATCCAAGTAGTTATTGGATTCAAACTATTAAAAAATCAATTATATATCATTTATTATTATAAAATTGCTTCATTTTTTTGTTAAATGCAATGAAACTTCTTCAAAATAAACATATCCTATTCAAATTGGCCTTAAATTACATCCAAGATTACACCATTCCTAAAGAAAATAATAATTCAGCACTTGAGAATTATCACCTTTTCCAAGACACTCCTCTTATCAACATCTTCACATTTAAGAAAAAACCCTATCATTGTACATTTTTATTATAATGTTATCAAATATTCTCTAGAAAATGATAATCCACTCATTATGAAAGAAGCGATCAGGAATCATATGCTAGAGATTGGTATTATTATTGCAAGCACAATCCACAAGAGCTTTCATTCTCCACTTATTTCTATTCCATATAACACATCAACAAGAACCCTCTCCTAGTACTACACCCATCACTCCCATACATGATAAACTTACTTATGTTTTCTCCTCATCTAACTCTTCTACTTCTACTTTATATTCAAGGATAACTTTAAGAACCACCCCCCCCTCGGCGAAGGTGTAAAATCCCACCGAATCTTGTATACTTCCTGATAAAAATATTATTTTTATTGGAGTTTTTTTTTTTTTTTTCGAGAAAAAAAATCTCAATTGGAAAATATTTTCTAATCGCTAGACATCTATGGAAAATCTTGGCGAATTGCAAATTTTTTAATCCAATAAAATATTTTCATTGGTGATTAAAACCTTTTTCCAAACCAATAAAATATTTCCATTGGCAAATAAACCTATTTTTAGAATAGAAAAAATATTTTTTTTGGCGATTAAAAAATTTCTTCAAACCAAAAAAAAATATTTTCATTGGCGAATTAAGCCTATTTTCAAACTAATAAAAAAAAATTAGTGGTGAAAATATCAAATTCTGAGACAAATTTTCCACACATTCAAATTCCTTCATAAAGTGTTTGGAATGGGGACAAGTGTCAACATATTTATTATGTCTGAAGCTAGATGTCAGTGCAAAATAATATGACTCATGACCATTTGATAAATTTTTGATGGACAGCTGTAGTTGCATTCCAAAAGAATTTTTTTGAAGCACCAGACTTGCAAATTGAAACCTACAGAATAACACTAGAACCGTTAGATTTCCAAAAATCAATGGTTGAGATTTTATTACTTATTAAATCACTTAAAGTCATGACAACCAAAATAATATTTTATCATTGACTGGATACCAACAGTTGAAGGTCACTTAAGTTATGACCTAGGCCTTTGGAGTCATTATGGTGACTAGCCCCTCCACCTAGGGGAAGGATGGGTTTGATGATAAAAATTAACAACACAATTGAATCCAGAAAACATATTCAAATAGTTAAATAGTTGCTATATGGAGCAACACCCTTTATTAATCAAAAATAGTTTTTACATTCTGAAATGATGAAAAATGGGGAATGGTGCTTTCTTTCACTTCTAGGGTTGTGGACCTAAAAGGAGAAAGACCAAAAACCACTTTTCAACACTTCACTCAAGAACAAACCCTTGAGATTTCAATGCAAAGGGGATTGAAATATGGAAAAGGGGAGGTTCTAGGGATTGAATGATTTCTAATGAGGGGATCACCACCAAGTATAAACTTGCAAAATAAAATGTTTGAAAACATAGTGTGATATGCAAACAAATGCTAAATGACCTAGAAATGCAAGTAAACTGTAACAAAACACTATGAAACTAGAAATGTGCACCTAGGAAACTGAAGAAGGTAGAGTGGAGGTCTAGAATCTTGAAAAATATGCTATTTATGTCGATTGGGACTCATACGCAAAGCTAGGAGAATCAATCCAGTTTTGAGTAAATTGTGTCAGAACAGGTTTTGGGAAAATGGGTATTCAAATCTGCAAAAATCCCTGAAAGATAGGTACAATGGGACTCATTCGCCAATAGTGGCAACATAGTCCACTTCTGGATTTCTAGAAATTCAAAATGGGATTTTGTAGCTCTCATTCTACTTTTTTGTCCCTGATTCAGATTTGGGTCTAAAACTATATAATTTGGCCTATAGACCTTCTCTAAGCTTCTCCAAGGCTTGTGTTACAACTTTGAACACTTTTCCAATCTTGCTCCTTGATAAATCTGTAACCTAGACCAAACCCTTGCAATTAAGTGTTGCAAACATGTAAGTGATGGCTCCAATGGATGTAGACTTGGACTCTTTCTTGATATTGATAGATCCTAAAAGTAATGCTTGCTTGAATCACACAATCCCTACACAATTGTTAGCTCTAAAACAACATGATGCAAATAATCTTTGACATGATGATTAACACTTGAAGAATACTCTAGAATTCTTGATAATCTGCTCTTGAAATGCCTTGAATGCTCTTATGAATGCTCAAATGCTCTTGTGGACTCTTGAATGAATACTTGAATGCTTGGGGATGAAAATGAGTGAAAGAACCTTGTATTTATACTTAATTATGCAATAATTCCTGAAATTACAACACTACAAGCTGACATTAGATCTAGGAGAATAAAATCCCACTGGAAATTTGATTTAAAATTGAATTTTGGTCACACGTGACTCATTTTACAAGGTGGCGAGTGAGTCCCATTACACATAATGTATGGGACCAAAAATGAAAAGTGTCTAGAAATGTGTGAAACTTGCATCGGGGCTGAAAAGACCTAGGTGGGACTCATTCGCCCAAGGTGGTGAACGAGTCCCAAACACTAAATTTGTGCCACACAAGCCAGGAACACCTGAATTTTGATTGGTTACTGATTGATGTCGGGATTGACCTCGAAGAGATGCAATAAATGAGGCTTGTGGATGAAAAATGGGGCAATTAAAGCATAAAAAATCCAAATCATTAATGAAAAGCCTAAAGGAATGTGAAAGTGTGTTACAACACTTTACAACACTCCAAATAAGTCACAATTAAGATCAATTATGATTAAAATTATGTTTGAATTGATAAAACTATAGAAAAGTGTGAAAGTGTGTTACAACACTTCATAACACTTTTGAAAGGCACCATTAAATTCCATTAGTTCACAAGGGCCCAAGACCTAATGTGAATGTGTTATCCAAATTACAACACTAAATCAAGGTAGCATTAAGCCAAAATCCACAAGGAGGACCCAAACAAGTGCGAAAAATGTCAAAGGATCTTTCTTTGACACTACATTTAGCCCCCACTTTAGTGAGAGGATGAAATTGCTTCAAACTCACACTAAAGTAGACAAACATAGACCAAGAGGGGTTCCAATGAACCAATGTTGGAAATACGAGACAACAACAATCAAGAGGGGTGATCAAGTCCCTAGGATCAAGATCCCATGGCAAATCAAACATAAGCACAAAGGAACACATATGAAAATGATATAAAGAATAGTGACAAGGCCAAGCATACACTCCCAAAGATGAAAAGGAGAAAAAGAAAAGAAAAGAAAAGAATCAAAAGAATTAGATCAAGCTTTGACCATTTCTCCATCTCGATGTGGATCAGATCTAGGTTGTTTGTCCAAAAAAATGCATACTCACTCTAAGGCGACAAAAATCCTGGCTATCTATCAGGTGAGAAATCCTGAAAGGTGAGAAACATACACTCATGGATATTATGCACTCACACACACACAAGTGTCTATGGGGAAATTCATTCCTTAGATTGGGCTTCTTGTTGAACCATACCAAAGTTATACCTCCTGATAACTTTAATAAGGTGCCACACAAAAATGACTTTTCGAGCTTCATGAGACAAGAAAAACTTTGTATGTTTGGAGCTCATGAACAAACAAGATGGCTCCACAAGCATGCAAGTTGTGTTATGCAAGGTGGCCATATAACAACAAATGTAAAATATAGAGAATGTTCAAAAGAGTCTTTCTTAGTTCATGCAAGGTCTTTAACTCAGGGAACATTGTGCCTAATGTTTCCAAGATAGGATCAATCAAAGAATAGAAAATTTGCAACTTAGGGGATGCAATGCATCACATCAGGCCACTAAGAGGAATGTAATATGCTAAGAGAGATCACGCTCATGAAGTACATCACACCCAATGTCATGCAAAAAGTGACAAACTTATCGTATGAAGTAAGAAGGCTACACTAAGAACCATGAAAAAGAATAATGCCAATGTATGCCCCCACTTTAAAGGAATTGCTAAACACCATACTATGAGAAATTATTTTAAAGTAGCAAATGAAAAATGAAAACATAAAAAGAAAACATGAGAGATAAATTGGAAAGCCCTTATTCCAAGTCATATGTTTCTAAGTAAATCTATGTCATGCAAGAGAAAAGAGAGGGGTTTCCCCAAAATGAAAACACCAAACACATAAGGGATCTATGGATTTGGGGTCAGTATGTTTTTTTCTACAATGATTTTTAGAGAGCTTGGAACTATCATCATCCCCAAAATACACATAGAATTGGAAGAATGACACAAAGAGAGTGAAAAAAAAGGAAAAACCTTTTGATTCAACATGGAAGAGACATAGGGTGTCTCGACGCCTTGTGTCATCCCCAAAAGGAAAGCACAAGACAAATGAAAAAGAAACAGAAATTTTTTGGGTCAACATGAAGGAGACATGAATGTCTCAATGCCTTGTGTCATCCCCAAAAGGAAAACACAAGAAAAAGGTAAAAATGAAAAGGAAAAGAAAAAGAAATCCTTTTGGGTCAACATGAAGGAGACATAGGGTGTCTCAATTCCTTCCGTCATCCCCAAAAGGAAAAAACAAGAAAAAGATAAAAATGAAAAGTGAAAGCAATGCATGACATAGAGAAGAATGAAGGTAAAAAGAGAGGAATGTCACAAAGAGAGATAACACCAAAAAAAACATTACAGGGGATCACATTACACACATGCAATCACACAAAAGAAAAAGAAAATGCAAAAGACTAGTAAGGAAAATGCAAATCAACCTATGAGTAGGTCATCTACCTCCTAATCATGTTTTGTGTATGCCAAGGGTGGGAAAATAGCCAAAGGGACAAGAGAAAGTGTTGTACTAGGAGAAGCACCAGGTTCAACACTCTTTATAGGATATTTTTCATTTAAGGTCTTGGAAGAGGAAAACAATGTGTTTAATTCATTATGCACCTCTTCGTCGATTTGAGCAGTCTTGTCATCATCATCCAAGTTAATCACACCAGGAGGATGAATGATAATGTTAGTTGAAGAGTTCAACTCTTGTTGTGGTTGGGGAAGAGGTTCATCATACATTGCTTCAGTCAAGTTTGGATTTTGATTTTCTTTGTTTAATTCTTCAAGTAACTTGTGAGCAAGGGCACAATGTCTTCACCTATGCTCCCAAGCACCTCTGTTTCTTTTGTTTTTTTTTCAATTTGTGTTTGTGTAGGAGTGGGTTGATCAACCATAGGTTTCTTTTCTTCCTTAAGGGAAGGAACAAAAATAACCACAAGAGGTTGTTCAATCAATTTCTCTTTTTCTTTGTAAACCTGTTTTATTATAGGAGGTGTGACTCAGTTGTTTTCATTTTCTCTTGGTCTTTTATAGGATGTCGGTGAAGTTTTGGTTGTTGGTTGGTCTTGGTTATTTGGTTCATTTTTAGTTTGAAGCATGGTTTTGTCTAGGATTGGAGGTTCGGAGGTGGACATGTTTCAGAGAGATAATTCTTCTATCTTCTTTTCCTTGAAATTTTTATGGGACAAGAAAAATAAGTCTTCCCTTGGCTTGATAGGTTCCATGGGCTTGAGCCAAAAGCCATCTAGGGAAAATTTTCCTTTAGATGACAAGGGGTTAAAGCTACTATGTTGAACAGTGAATATCTCATTGCTAAAGGGAAACTTTAAGCATTTATGCACAACCGAAGGGACAACATTCATGGAGCGAAGCCATGGGTGGCCTAGATTCACAAAGAATTGTTCTAACTGCAAGATGATGGAGAATGTGACATATAATATTTTTAGTCCTATTTGCAATGGTAGGGTGATCGATCCTATTGTAGGGCACACAAAGGCATTGTGTGTCTTGATCCATGATTTCGGTTTATCATATTCATCTTGATAGAGTTCATGCAAGAGTAAAAATCCCTCGGTGATCACATTATCTCCATAGGTGGGATCTATTAGTATCCCATTAGTGGGCTTGTCATAGATACAGCCAACTATGTAGAGAGGACCATCAGGAAAATTTTTAAGTATATCCTTGGAAGAGAAAGCAATGTCAAGATAATTCTTAGGTCGGCCCTTATGAGGGATTATGTCTATCACCCCTATCATTTCATCCATAGGATTGACATTGACAAAAGCATTATTTTCATTATTTGTATCAACATTCATCACATCATTCTTTGTAGTTTCATTGGATTTGACAATTGAAATATTGTGTTTGGGTATTGGGTTGGTAAAAATTTGCAAATTCTGGTTCGGAAGGGCAACAAAATTATTGCCTTGATTGCTAACACCTCTAATGGATAGATGACCAGAATCAATGAGGTCTTGCACAAGATGTTTAAGACGCTTGCAATGTTCTGTTTCATGTCCATTTTTTCAATGATAGTGGCAATAAGCATTACATTTAAAGCTCAGGGGTAAAGGTTTATTAGGGTCAAGAGTTTTGATAGGTGATAAGGTAATCATTTGTTGTTCTAGCAATTGGGACATTGTATTATGAATGGTATTGGGTAAGGGAGTGAATTGTATTTTTGGATCGCCATAACTAAAGGGTATCATGGTTTTGATAGCAACTACTTGGTTGTTGACATTGTGAGTTGGTTGTTGAGGGGGGTTGAATTGAAGGAACCCCTTTTTTTTTCTAAAATGTTGGGAATTGTTATGGTTTGTAGGCTTGGATCTCTCAATTCGGCTAGAAGCAAACTTTGTATCTCAACTACTAACCATTTTTTGATAATCACGAAGGGCAGTGCATAGGTGCATGAAGGATGGGAATTTTATAATGTTCAAATTTTCTTGAATCTTACTTTGCAAGTTTTCTATGAACATCTTTTAAAGGTGTGGATCGGGAACCTTGAAATCAATTTGGGAATAAAGCGATTGATAGTGTGAGATAAAATCAGTTATTTTTTCGTCCTCTTTTTTCTTACATCTCATCAAATCAGCCAAGGTCATCATGGGATTCATATGCACTTGGAAATGGTTTAAAAATCATGTATCAAAAAGTTCATTGAATGAACTAATTGAATTGTTCGATAAAGAAGAAAACCATTCCAAGGCAGTATCTTTCAATGACCTAGGAAAAAGTTTTCCAAAAGTTTATCATCAAGGGAAAAGTCACTACATAAGGTAGTGTAGGCATTAACATGGTTAGAAGGATCTCCCTTCCCTCCATACTTCTCAAATCTAGGCACCTCTATACCTTGTGCAATCGGGGTTCACAATATCTCCAAGGACAATGGACTTTTTATGACATAATATGCAGGTGGACCATTTTGGTTTTGGTTGATCGTGGAAATTTGCTTTTGAAGGGATGAAACATTTTGAAAAAGTTGTGTTATGAAAGGATCATTGCTTGTCTTATTGGATGGAAGTGAAAGTGGTGATGGAGTGTATGTGTTTTTAAGACAAGTGAATGGAATGCTTATAGATGGTAAGGTAGGAGATATAACTTGTGATGCCACATAGGAACTAGGGATGCTAGTAGGAATACCTAGGGAAGGAATCACATTACTAACTTGTTGCATTGTTGTTGTGACTTGGGGAGTTTTATAGGCAGGGATTGAGGATATGGTTGTGGGAGGTTGAATTTGAGTTCCTCCTTGGCTTGTGACATTGTTTGTTGGTATAGGAACATTAGGGGTTGAAGGAAGATGTTTTCCAAATATTTGAACTATGTTTTTCACAAGGTCAATGCCATCTTCACTTTCAAGCATGCGGTGAATGTTTTCTATGGTAGGAATTGCAGTAGTTGAAATGTTTTCAAAGCTTATTTGATGTTGCAAGTTTACTAAGTCCTCATGAATGAGTTTGAATTATTTTCTCTTGTGGGATATCATCATTCCTTGGTCCAACTTGCATGCTACTTGAAGGAAAAGAGTTGCTAAGGGTGTTATCCATGCCTAGTGTACTAGTGTCAATACTAGGAGTGGAAGCTCTAGATAATCAAAGATCCACAATAGTTGTGTTATCATGGGATGACATGAGTCTCAAACTTCTTCTCACCAAGGTATTAGAAATAGGACACAAAACACTCATGCAAATGCTACTAAATGCGGGGTGAATGCAAATGCAATGTAAACTAACAAGAATGAAATGCTTATAACTAAAATTCAAGAAAGTAAAACTAAAATGTAGAAACAACAAATAAAAACTCAGAAATTGAACTGTAAATGCCAGAAAATGTAGTGAAAAATATGTAATGGGATTGATTCACCCAAGGTGGCGAATGAGTCCAAATACTTTTTTTTTTGAAAATTTTAAGAAATTTGAATTGATTTTTATGCTTTTTATGTTTTTTGATGCAAGTCTAAGATGCAAATACAAAATTTTACTTGTTTTCAATGAATTTAAGTGCAAAAATGCAAGCTAAATGAGCTTTTCACTAATGAAAATTTTGAAACCCTAGGATGCAAATTAAACAATGCAAAAGCTAATGCAATGCTAATGCAAACTAAATATAGGATGTAAATGCACTCCAAATCAGAAATATGATGCTCTATATGCAGGTTCACCAAAATTAAATGGTGAAAAATGGGGAATGGTGCTTTCTTTCGCTTCTAGGGTTTTGGACCTAAAAGGAGAAAGACCAAAAACTACTTTTCAACACTTCACTCAAGAACAAACCCTTGAGATTTTAATGCAAAGGAGATTGAAATCTGGAAAAGGGAAGGTTCTAGGGATTGAATGACGTCTAATGAGGGCTTCACCACCAAGTATAAACTTGGAAAAGAATTTTTTTGAAAACACAGTGTGATATACAAAAAAATGCCAAATGACCTAGAAACACAAGTAAACTGTAACAAAAAACTATGAAATTGGAAATGTGCACCTAGGAAACTGAAGAAGGTAGAGTGGAGGTCTAGAATCCTAAAAAAATTGTTGTTTATGTTGATTGGGACTCATACACCAAGCTGGGTGAATCAGTCCAGTTTCAGGTAAACTATGTCGGAATAGGTTTCAGGCAAATGGGTACTTAGATCTACAAAAATACCCGATAAACAGGTACAATGGGACTCATTCACCAATAGTGGTGAACTAGTCCACTTCTAAATTTTTGGAAATTCAAAACTAGATTATGTAGCTCTCAGTCTACTTTTTTGTCCCTGATTCAGATTTGGGTCTAAAATTGCATAATTCAGCTTGTAGATCTTCTCTAAGCTTCTCCAAGGCTTGTTTACAACTTTGAGAACTTTAAATTGCTTTGACAACTTTTCCAATCTTGCTCCTTGATAAATCTACAAACTATACCAAACCCTTGCAATTAAATGCTACAAACATGTAAGTGATGGCTCCAATGGATGTAGACTTGGAATCTTGCTTGATATTGATAGATCTTGAGTGTAATGCTTGCTTGAATCACACAATCCCTACACCACAATTGTTAGCTATAAAACAATATGATGCAAATAATCTTTGACATGATGATTGACACTTGAAGAATACTCTTGAATGCTTGATAATATACTCTTAAAATGACTTGAATGCTCTTATGAATGCTCAAATGCTCTTGTGGACTCTTGAATGAATACTTTAATGCTTGGGGATGAAAATGAGTGAAAGAACCTTGTATTTATACTTAATTATGCAAGAATTCCTAAGATTACAACACTACAAGCCGACATCAAATCTAGGAGAATAAAATCCCACCAAAAATTTGATTTAAATTTGAATTTTTGTCACATAGGACTCTTTTTCCCAAGGTGACGAATGAGTCCCATTACACATAATGTACAGGACCAAAAATCAAAAGTGTCTAGAAATGTGTGAAACCTGGATCGAGGCCAAAAAGACCTAGGTGGGACTCATTCACCCAAGGTGGTGAATGATTCCTAGACACTAAATTTGTGCCACACAAACTAGGAACACATAAATTTTTATTAGTTACTGATTGGTGTCAGGATTACCTAAAAAGATGCAATAAATGAGGCTTGTGGATGCAAAATGGGGCCAATTAAAGCATAAGAAAGTCAAATCATTAATGAAAAGCCTAAAGGAATGTGAAAGTATGTTAAAAAACTTTACAACACTCCAAATAAGGTACAATTCAGATCAATTATGATTACAATTATGTTTCAATTGATAAAACCCTAGAAAAGTGTGAAAGTGTGTTACAACACTTCACAACTCTTTTGCAAGACACCATTAATTTCCATTAGTTAACAAGGGCCCAAGACCTAATGTGAATGTGTTATCCACATTACAACACTAAATCAAGGCAACATTAAGCCAAAATCCACAAGGAGGACCCAAACAGGTGCGAAAAATATCAAAGGATCCTTTTTTCGACACTACACATTCCTCAGATGGGATAAGATGCTTGACCAAGTCACTAGGCACTCATCCTAGTAGTAATCACAATGAAGCCTTCATTTCCACAAAACATTATAGAACAAAATATTGAACAGACTAACATTGGACACTTATACAGACTATAAACATACCATCACAACCCAAAATGACCTTCCATAGACACTAGATTATGCATTGTTGTAGCCAGCCTCACTAGTCTTCTTGGGTTTGATTGCATTCAAAATCACCAGACAATCACCACCACAGACACTATGGGTACGATGGTTTGCTTGTTCCTCCAAACTCCTGGTGTCATTCACTTCCCATTCTTCACCAGTGCCCAGCTCCTAATCATCCTCATCCGAAGACCACCTTTCCCCATCGAGAGCTTCCACCACCACCAACGCCTTCACCCAACCCTTTGGCCAGTCTTTGAGAATGTCAACCACACATAGAAGAAAGTTAATACTCTTAACAATATCCCCCCGTCAGTTTTTGAGAGTTGCATGGTCCAATGAGTGCACCAATGGAAACTTTGGTACCAACCATTCATTCCCACAAGCCTTGAAGTAGTGAAATGATAGAGGGATCATGAAATTGTCGTTGATGTTGTCCAATGTTGCGTCGATATTTTCCAACAGAGAGTGTGGAAAAATCATTTGGCATAGCTTCTACATGAGAATCTCCAAAAACATGGTGGGTATTTTTGAATTACCCCTAACCTTGTGGGTAGCCAACAAAAATTCTAGGCCCAAAATACCCTTCACCACCTGGAGCACCAATGGATGCTTGGACACCATTATCCCTTTTAGTCATTTCTCAATAATTTCACCATAGAAAGTGTTCTGCTGCTTCGTGGAATTTAGAAATAGAGGAGTCTCCATTGCTCCTTAGTGTTTGTCTAGAGTGCTAAGCCAATTTGAGAAAAATGAGCACAACAATCCCTATTTGTAGCATAACCTCCTGCAGCCTTATGGAGACTGTACCAAGAAATGAAAACCAACATGTGACATGTCCTGCATTCTTTATGCACAAATCTTTTTATGATCTTGCCACATATTCCACCAATCAAATCAACCTAGAAATTTATGTTGAGTGATGCAGCCATCTTGTCATATGTCGTGGAAATACCTTTTAAGAACATTTTTTAAAGATAAGCAAGACATCTTAATTTGGGTCGTCCATCTGGTCTGAGGGTTATGCATAGGCAAACTCATATTGTCAAATCAATGATTAAGGATTTGAGTGGTGAATTAAATATTAATTGTCACATCAATGATAATGGTGAATTAAATGTTGTGTGAGTATTTGATGTCATACTCATTTTCTTCATTCTAACTTATATATATACTTCACCAACTTGATGTTCTTCATATCATTTAGAATATATTTGGCTTTGATTTCTTTCTTCTCTATTCTCAATTTAACTTTGATATTATAGATTCTTCATGACGTGTCATGCTACCCAAATGTTTTTGAGAGAAAAAAAGGGACGATGCATACGACAGACGAAAGTTGGTTATGCTTTTTACAATTCCTTATGCGCATGTTGAAGATGCTATAAGAACAATTGTGGGTAGTGAATGGCTTTAGAACAACCCCGCAGTATATATTTTGAGGTAGCTTTGGATTTCTTGTCCAATTGCATGGACATTTTGCTCAAAAAATATTTGGTGAAGATGTTGGAAATATGTTATTTGCAACCTTTCATTTACTCTATTTCTTCATTGGAGTTGGGACTGGAGCATTACAATTTTGAAAGTGGGTTAGCACCTATTGGTGGAATCTTCCAGAAAGTGGAATTGCATGTTTCTATAGCACAGGCTCTTGTC
The DNA here is from genome assembly GCA_007258455.2 of Sequoia sempervirens. Lineage (NCBI taxonomy): Eukaryota > Viridiplantae > Streptophyta > Pinopsida > Cupressales > Cupressaceae > Sequoia > Sequoia sempervirens. Next base: position 63,425 of record VDFB02323298.1, on the reverse strand, counting down.
CTGGTTAATATTCAAGATGGGGTCTACTATGTGATACAAAAAATCACTCATTAAAGAGTCTGGAGTTTTGGAGGAAGGTATTGGATGATTCGCTTTTCTTCTCTACTATTACTTTGTTAAATTTGATTCACCTTCTACTCAAACACCTAGTTGATGGCCTCAGCTAATGTTACAAAAAAAAATAGTAATGAATTGTGTGACGTGTCACGTGTCTATATTTTATTGTACAACATAACAGTTCTTGTAATATGTATTTTGTGACTTTTTTTGTTATGGTTAGTGGATTTTTGGCTGAGTTGGCTATGTACTATGTACTTCAGTGATCAGTCTTTAGATACTTAAATTAAAATACTTTTCATGACTTCATTCTTGGAAATTCTCAATCTTTTCAATGTCATTTAATTCTCTCTTTTCAATGCCTCAAAGTAATATATTTCATTTAATTGAAATTCTCAATATTTTTGAAGAAAGTGTGGTTATGGTACTGTGGGCAGTAGTGCAGATTAATTCCAAATGGACATCTGAAGTGATTGATTGGATAGCTTTATATTGAAAATTGCACGACGTACTGTAGAATCGTAGATGATGATGTCATTAATCTAGTGATCTAGTGAAACAATATTTGTAATGATTTCATATCATTTGAGTGGCATTAGCAATTTTGATAGCTTGTCAGCTTGAGGTATAGTTTTCATGTAGCCAACTGCCAAATGTCAGTCAAATTAAACATTTTAAAATTTTAATTATAAATGTAAGGCTTAACTTTAAGTTACACAAATTGATTAAGTTGTTTTTTGATTTGCACGAATCATGGTTATCATTATACCCAACCTCATAGTTCACACATGACACATGTGAGGTGTACACAAGGATTAGACTGGTAGTCACACTGTTGGCCCATAAATAGGGATAGTGAACACAACTAAAATCATTCGTTGAAGGCTAACAAGGTTTTACTATTGAGTGCAATGTTTTGAATTGTCATAAGGGTATTCATTTTGTAGGGTTAATAATGATTCAGGAAGAAGATGGTGTGGTATTGTTGGGGATACTCTAAATTCTCCTACCTCCAGTTATGTAGTTATAGAGTAAAAGACCAATTTCCTTCAAGTTCATAATGGGTGGAATTGGAAAGAAGTTGATTTGGTTAACTTGACTTCTAAGGTAGGTTTTGAACCAGGATGAGGAGCTCTGATGGAAATAAGTGCTATTCTAGTGCATGAAATTTGTGTGCAAAATATGGGAGAAATTTTACTACCCCTCATCTTTTGCATGACTCTATTTTTCAATCAGAATAGATACATATGTATCTTCATAGCTCCCTTTTCCCCAGCATGGTTAGCCAAGAAAATCCCTTGCATTTGTATTTCTAGAGCCACATTTATATTTGAGAGCACATGCGTTCCTAGGAAAGTCTCATGCATTTATTTTCAGTTCCCATGGCCTACCAGGCAAGTCCCATGCATTTCTTTTCAGAGCCCATCATTGACCCGGAAAGTCCCATCACCATGCATTTATTTTCAAAGAAAAATTTGTATTACATTGTCACCAGTGGTCCAGAAGAAGCTTGGTGCTTACATTTGTATTTGTATTATGTAAAGTACTAAAGTAACACATGTTATTTATACAAAAAAAGAGCTTGGAACTTGCATGCTCTACTCAATGACTCATGTTTAAAAAGATATGTAATAATGTGACATTGTAATTCAGTTATAATAAAATAAATGGTTGTGTTATTCTTGGTTATTCATTTACAGTAAAGAATTTTTTTTGAGTTCAGTGTCTATGAATCTATTAAAACCCATTTTTTTCCTTTAATAAATTAAGTATTATCTATTTATGAAATAATTGCATGCAGATTTAAAAGTAAAACATAAAGCAATACAAAAGAAAAAATAAAGTTGCCATCAAATTGGCAAAAAACATTATAAACACTAAAAGTTTTCACTCTTGTTAGGGTTTACCAAAATTTTATTGATTTCTAATTTTTCGTTGACCTTCTCCCCCAGTTCCCAATATCATTATTCATTTTATTAAGTCCTTTTCAATGTTAAGTTATCCGTCCCTTGGCCTTGATGTCAATCCTAGCACACTAAAGTTTAAAACACATGTTTATTGTTTATATCATAAATTACTCAACTGTTTGATGGAAATTTGATGTATGGTTGTAGTTGCATTCTAGAATGAAATGCATAGAGCACTAGGTTGTGGTCTTAAACCTTCGAAATCACCCTATAACCATTAGATTTTTAAAGATCAATAGTTTAAAATTTGTTGTCAATGCAGCACAACCATGTACTAATTGTGTAGTAAGAACTTTGGAAGCAACACATTGACATTTCAATGTTTCATTCACTTTAATTTGTCATTGATCTCCCCCAGTTCCCGCCCCTAGTATCATTATTCATTTTATTAACTCCTTTGCAACGTTAAGTTATCGACCCCTTTAAAACACATGTTTATTGTTTATATCATAAATTTAATCAAGTTTCAACCGTTCGATGAACATTTGATGTATGGTTGTAGTTGCATTCGAAAATGAAATGCACAAAGTGCTAGGCTTGCGAACCTAAACCTATGGAATCACCCTATAACCATTATATTTACAAATATCAATGGTTTAGAATTTTTTGTCAATGCGGGACTAAATGGATCATTTTAAATGTTGTTAGTCATGTACTAATTGTGTAGTCTGAAAGCAACACGTAGATGTTTCATTCACTTTAATGTTAAAAAAAAGAACTTTCTACTGCTAAGTGATTTTATTTGTAAGTGAGAGGGTCAACACACGTGGATATTTTAGTCTTCAGTTTGCTTATTACAGTGCACCACCTTGTTTTGGGTTCCACAATTCCACTTCCAACAAATCCATTCTAGTAACCCAGTTTCCACAACTATCAACATTAATATTTTCAAGAATCAAAATCTAAGTAAGTGAAAGAATTCTTGTGGCCACATTTCATCATTTGAGATTTCTTAAAATCTCATTTTGTTAAACTTTGAAGTTTGGGTTTAGGGTTAAGAGACTTAAGAATTAAGAAAAATTAAGGAGGACTAATAGAGAATTCACAATTTCACATTGTATAAGCATGTCTACCACCAGTACCACTAGAGCAATGTCAGATAAAAAAATACATTATGCAAAATTGCTTAAAACCCCAGGTTTCATTGATGAATACCACGATATTTATGATCCTAAAACCTATGGTAGGCATACCTCAAAACTTATATTTTCATCTCAGAATAAGTCTACAAAGAAAATGCAAGTTAATAGCATCAATGCATTGTGGGTAACTGGATTAGGGCACATGATGTTACATGAGGTTTTCCCTTTCCCAGAATTTATCATGGTATGTGCCCAAAAGTATGATGATAACAAAAGAGAAATTGTTAATAAAGATAGAAAAGAAGAATTGTTGTCCATTAATGTAGAAGAACTTGGAAAAGTGTTGGGGTTTACAACTGAAGAATTTGGAAATTTCCACATTGACCTAGAAAAGCATGCTAGTGATTAGGAAGTAGTGGATGAAATGGAGAAAAATTATTTCATAAATAAAATAGTTTAGGATAGAAACAAATTGAAAGGTGATCATAAGCCTCCTTATGATTCGTATATTTTTAGACCATGGGTTTAGGATACTATTTCCATGCTAGCATTTTACCTCGGACTAGATAGCAATTTGGAAGTGGGTGCAAGCCTTCTTGAAATGGTATATAATATCCATTATGGACCACATGTCAAATATAACTATATTGAGCACATTGTAGAATCCACGCATAAACAATTTTTAATGATTAAAGGAGGTCCCACCAAGACATTTAGGTTCACAACCTACTTGTGTTATTCTTTTCTACTCAAATTTAGAGGAATGTTTTAGACCAACAAGCTTTAGATTCAGCCCTCTAGTAATGCTAAGGAAAATCAAATGGCTCTAGTATATGATTGGACCACTGAGATAAGGATGCATGATTCTCAAAGTAACTACAATAATTTTGTAGGCTACATTTTGGCTCCATTGCATCAAGCAACTACAAATACTCCAATGCCTAGATTGCCTATGTCATGTTTAAATTACATTCAACTAGGAAAATAAATACAATTGGTTGATTGGTACTTAATGGAAGAATATACTATGCTAAGATTTTATGGATCAGGAGTACAACCATACAAAATTGGAATATGTAAGTAAAATGTAGAGTACTGATGAACTACACTTTGTTGGTAACCAAAAGAAGACCTTATTTACTTCTTTACATTTTTCATGTGGAGGGTTCACATTCAAGAGAAAAGCATTTAGTGTGGCACTTAATCTTTTGAATTTTTTTAATTTTGATGCTATTTATTACTAGCGGTATGATCCATGTGACACCATTAAATCAATGATTGTGGCCAATAAGAATGTTGCAAGTAGAATTCAACATCAAAGTAAACCCTTGCTTGAAAACTTGAGAAACAAGGATTCTTGGGATGAGGTAAAAATAGCAATGGAGAAAAGTGTTGCTGAGAATGGTATTTTTATTTAACAATTGTTAGTAGAAATTATGGCATTACATCGAAAGAAAATTAGGAGGTACAACAATTTTTATGAAAAAATTGATAAACCATCTAGTAGAGTAAAAATACCAAATTCTCTAGATAAGGAAGTTATAGATAAAAATTGGTCATGATAACAAATTACTGCCTTTTGGTCTATGAGAAAGGAGCTAGGTGATTCAAGAGCTCTTGCTGAGTATGCAGATAATGAAGAAGATCATGATTTTAGAAAATTATGGAATATAGAGCATCCCGATGAACATGGAGATAAAGAAATTGATGATGAATCTAATGATGATAGGGAAGAAAATAGCCATGTCAAACTTGATTTAAGTGAGGCCACAATAGAAGCATATACTTTAGGAGTAGTCATAGCTAAAAAAATGGGTTATGAAGGTGGTGGTTTGGAGTCCCAAAGACAAGGCCCTTGGATGGTAATAGATGTACAACATAGAAAACCAGTTGATAAATATGGCCTTGGAACTGATAAAGTATACCAAGGGAATACAAGTAGAGCCAAAATAGTTCAATTTGTTAGAGCTTCAAATCCACATCCTCATGGTCAGATGCAATCACAACTAGGACATGCCCATTGTGGAGAGCTTAGTGCAACTGACACTACCACTGGTGGCGATGCTATGGGTAGTAGTAATAGTAGTGGTCAAGATGTGCTACAACAACAAATTACACACAAGAGGACAATAATACAAGATACCACAGAAACATCAGGTGATCAAGGCATACAAAAGAGGCAAAGGATTTTGACAGGTCCACGTCACACTACTAGTGGATCCACCACAAAGGAGCTATTTCTAGGCACTCCCCCACTGCCAGTTAGTGTGGTTGCAACATCATTAGAAATTGCAAGTACTCCTATTCCTTCGCTATTCAAGCATTACATTGTTCCTGCATCCCCAGGTTTTGATTACATTGAAGAGTTTAAAAAGAAATTAGACTTGGATAAAAAAGAAAAGAAGCAACTAATGGAGAGTGCATCTGTTGTAACTTTAGAGCCTACAACAACCATGGTATTACCCACATTTGACACAAATAAAGAAATCATGGAGCACACAATTCTTGTTCCCATAGTTCAAAACAAACCAGCAAATTAGATGGCTCGATCTTAATTCTAGGTGAGGAATATTCAATTGAATTTTTCTAGACTCAAAAATACTAACAAAATTAATGTATCAAAGAAGAACAATGAATTGGTGTACACATCATTGCTAAAGCAAGATAGGGAGAAAAAAAGGTTTCAGACTCGAATAGAAAAGTTACAGGCATACCTAGAAAATGAGAAAGAAAAGAGGAAAGGAATAGATAACAAGAGCAATGAATTAGAAAAAAGAATAAAAATATTTGCCTCTACATCAACAAGCAAAGAGGATAAACAAAATGAGAGAGAAATGAATGAACTAAAGCAAAGGCTAGATGAGAGAAACAAGAAATATGATGAAGAAAAATCCACTTCGAAAAAATTAAGAATAAGCATTGTGAATGGAAATGCACAGTGGGAACAAAAATTGGAGAGAAAAATAAATTAAAGATTTGAGGTCGAGCTGATGGAAGCAAAAAATGAAATTAAGTCTTGTCAAAATAAATTATCTACATTTTGTAGAGAAATAATGAGGCATATGAAACAAAAGATCTAGGATGAAATAATGCAGAGGATTGATCATTTGTGTGACATGTTTCAATTGATTGATGCTATCAAACTACATTATAAGAAGCTCAACAAATATTTAGTGGACAACAAAAATGTGTTGGAACTAGAGAAATCTGCAAATAAAGTTCAAGAAATAGTTTGCAAAGTGAGTGACAATGTTTTGAAATCAAAAGGGATTACTAACCGGCTTGCTACATAAATGGCATTGTCATTTATCATTGATAACTGTTTGAGAATGCGTGAAACAAAGGAATATTTGCATTTGGTTGCAGACAAGATGAAGAAGGTGGATGAATAGGTAAGGAACTTCACATAGCTTGGTTTGCCAAAGGCTTTTGACACAAATGAGCAATTCATTGGAAAGAATGATTTCAGAAAGAAGATGGAGGGTGCAAGGAAGATTGATTTGGACCAATTTCCTCAAAACCCAAATGTGGTGAACTATTTGGATTTCATCAAACCATTGCTAACCTTGAATGCAAAATTGACTAAAGAATTCAAGACAGGTTCCAATTTCAATCATGAATTGTTAACAAATCTTCAAGTCAAACAACATCAATTAGAAAAAATGACAATTTCACCACCTAAATAGTAGAAGTTGCTAGAAAAGGTGATACAGTGATTTGATTTTTTATAATATGAGTTTCCAAGTTACAACTCAGCTCTGTGTAGAGTTGTGCATTGCCAATGCCTCTATGTATTCCTTCATGTGAAAATCAATAAAAAATACCAATTTAGACTTCAATAATGTGTTGGTGTTCAATTATCTGTATTATTTATTTTATCATTTTAAGAAAAGGTCTGGTAGTGGTTTCAACTACTAGATACACATTAAATGATTGTTGATGTTCATTGTTGTATATACTACTAATACTATAGTTAATATGTTATTAAGCATTGAGTTGAGTGATGAATCACTGAGTACATGTTCAAGTTTTAACACAATTAAAATATGAAATTATTAATAATATGTTAATTTAGCCATACAAACCTATGATTCCATCAGAGCATTTTAATTAATTCTTTATATGAATTCATGCTTTAATCAAGGTATTTTAACTGATTCATTAAACCAGAGCCAAAATTAAAACATATTTCACTGCAAAACAACAATGAAAATTAATGAAAGGATCATTGATTAAATTTTCATTAATAACTCATATGGAATGATACAGATGGAGAGACAATAGACTCAAAATATTTGCATCATTCCTTTAGACATGCTTGAAAACCACACAATTTACAAAATCTACTTGCTCGAACCAAAACCTAAGATACAAACTCAAAATATATTTTCTCTATGTTCTTAATTTTCCTTTTTAGATCTAGAATTCAAAAAAAGACCCACACAAATGGCCTTGAATTCCCTTTTATAAGAACAAGGGAGCAAAACAAGCTTTGGGCCAAAAAGTACACATGTGAGTATGTTCCCAATCACTGTGTCTATAGCTCCAATTCGTCAATGAATGTCTTCTTCCATAATTCATATTTTGTGTTAGAAGGCCAGTTAAATCCAATAAGTGCATCCATCTTCTTTATGTAGGGAGCATATTTTTTCATCATTGAATTGGCTTCTTTATCAAAATCTTCTAGGAAACTGATGGTGAAAGACAAATTCTCAAGAATGTTCTTCAATACATCAATGTCAACACTCTCACATATTGTTGATGCTTGGGCAGCAATTGTTGTTTCCACTTGATCCTTCCATGCGTGTAGAGGCTTTACCTCATCATACATGTGTTGGATATCAAGCAAAAAAATCTGCCTCATCAAGTTTTTCCTTCAACTCTTTGACTTTCACCTCCAAAGGAGCAACATACCCTTGAAACTTTTGTTCTTGAATCTCCTTAATAAATCTATAAGTTGGGCCAATCCTAGGAAACTTATCCTTCTGATGTGTTGACCCAACTGCAATGAGCTTCATGTTATCAACCCTACGAATCCATTTATCCAAGATTGGGGCAGCTAATTCCTTGTCTCTTTGAGACAACTTTATTTCTTGCAACATTAAAGAATAATTGGGATGAATACTATTTAATTTACCCCAAATCTTCTTATTTAAAGGCTCCAAAATAGTATGAACAATCTTAGAATTATTCTCATACATTGTATCTTGAACCTGTGCAAGCAATTTCTTATAATTCTCAATTTGAAGAAATAATTGCTCCCTGGTGGGCTCATTTGATGGAGTTGCACTTGGTATGCTTGGCTCCTCTACTGCAATTGGTTCTTGGCCTAAATTGTAAGGCACTATTGCCAAAGAATTTTCTAGTGGAGGAGGAGATTGAGGATGTGCCATTGGAGAAGTGGGTGCAACTTGGCTTGAGCTTGATGGGCCTTGAGTTCTCAATGATTCCCTCTATTGTTTAAACAATGCCATTTTTGTCTCCAACTCTACAACCCTTTGCTGACTCTTATTGTATTCATCAATGATTTCATTTTATTTACTCCTATACTTGTCCCTGTTAGCAGTAACATTTTCCACTTTTTCCTTAGTGAATCTGGAAATGTTTATTATCATATCAGTTGCTTCCAATGTTGGAGTGTTAGAAACTCTTCTTATAATTAGTTGTCCACCGAAATTAGTTGGTTCAACAAATCTTGGCTTCCTAGAGCTCAAAGACAATGACCAAATGGCCAAGGCATCCCACTCCTCACTAAATGCTAACCCTTGTAGTACCAATTTGGCTTCTTCCTTTGTTTGGAACAATAACCTATTTTTCCTCCTTATTGTGCCTAACACAACATCAGCAATATCCCATTCAGGCAACAATAGTACACCACTTTTTTGCACAATTGCTTTATCTTCTTCAGTTGTAATGCCTTGAAATTTTTTCATTTCCTTCCTTACATTCACTTGAATGATCCCCTCTAGAAGTTCTAGATGTAGGCTCCTCTCTTTTTCCACATTCTCTGCATATTCTGGAGCCTTATCCCTCCACACAAAATCTTTGAATGCTTTTGTCTCAATAAAAGAATCATCCTCCATGAATTCCTTGCAAGATTCCAACCTCAAATCATCTACATTATTCAAACCACTTATGTCAACATTTCTCAATTTGAGGCTACTTTCTCTTGTGCCTAATGCAACCCCTCTTGGGGGAGAAGGAATTCCTTGTTGCATCTCCTCTGGTGTAACCATGATGTCATCTTCTTTGTAATCAACAATCCATGTTACCTCAATTTTTTTCCTCTTCAGTGGTGGTTGCTCTAATGGAGTTGGATCTCTTGGAGGTGAATCAAGGTCAATAATGGTTGGTGAAGCTTGCTTGGTAGTGGATGACATTGATCTCATAGCAGAAGAGGCCCTTGATCCCTCTAATGTAGTAGGGGTTGGAAGTGTTTGTTGTTTCTTTATTACCTCCTTCCTCTTGGAGTATATTCTGATTTTCTTGGGTGGGTGATAAGAAGGTATTTCCTACAATTCTTTTGTTGGATATTCTTCCACTACAAATGCCTTTCCCTTGTCATTTATTGTGTGTTCTTCCCTCAAGACACTCACTACATTCTCAAAATTGTCAAGAACATACATGACTATTGAATTCACCCTTAATATTTGGTAGGGGGTCATAATCAGGGTCTAATTTCTTGCCTTCTCCACCATTTTTTTGAAGGCAAGGTACATTTCCTTCTTCTCTTCTTGGACATGAATGTCAAAAAAATTCTTGATAACATCTTCAGGATAATAGAAATTATCAATAAAAGAACCACTCATATTATTTTCCTTCAAGGCAGCAATGAATCCCTCTGGGTTACAGTTCCTTGGGCATACAATGCTTAGATTGTAAGGTGCCAATGCCTTCCAAAAATATTTCCATCCTCCCTTGGCCATAACATAATTAGAAAATATTGTCCATTCAGGAAAGAATCAATCTTTCTTTTGCTGCTCTAGTAAGTGCCACATTTGTGATGCCCCTAACTCCCTCATAATTTCAATGAATCCAATTCTTAATGGCACATCTATAGGTAATGCATAAGGGTTTACAATTGTACCATAGACCCTAACGATTTTTGTACTTGGGTATAGAATTATATCCCCCCAATTGTGATTCATTTTCAAATCAGGTCTCATCTCCAAAGGCCTAAAAAAATCATGGATCTCCCTGGGGATCCTTGGTGGATCATGAATCAGGAACCTCCTTAGTTTTGAAGAAAAAACATTGTGAAACACCACATAATCAAACTTATAATCATCCTTGTCCAAAATTTGAGTCCAACATTGGACAGGTAGCTCAATATCATCCTCCTTTTTCTTTAATGTCATGTCTGTACCAAACTTATTTTCTCCCTTATATAAAAACATGTGCATCAAGAGGGAATACCACCAGAATCTAACCCAATACTTCCTAGCCTTTAATGCAATCAACCCCTTATGCATATTTTTTGCCAAGTATGTGGCATAGTCATAAACTACATTGAAAGCTCCATGTTGCAAATGTGTGGCAATATACATGTAACATACTAGCAAGAAAGATGATGGTTCAAAACCAATAATTTGGCACAATGAGTAAATTGTCTTCTTGAAGTAGTTGGAAAAGTATTTCATAGGGAATGGCTCCTTTTCATCTTGGCCAATTTTAATGTGTCCTAGATTTCCCAACCCCAAAACTTGCAGTGTGTATGGGTAACATTGTTTTCCTAAACAAAACCTTAGCATTCTCATATTCCTTTTTGAAAAGGTAAAGATCAATGGGGATTATGTCTTTGTTCCACTCATGCAACTTGAAAACCTCTACAATCTCTTCCCTGGTTATCTTAACCATTTCAGCACCATCATATGCCATAGCCACTCTAGAAATAGGGTCATACCTTGCAACTATGTCTTTCAACAAGTCCACATCCATGTACACATTCGCCACTACTAATTTTCCCATATCTAGTCTCCATGGGTTGTAGACGGGAGGCCCAAGATTTATGTTCCCAAACCAATTTTAAAATATTTTCCATCTTGTATATGGCACATAGGTGATCCCATAATAGTGGTTTACAATTTTTGGCCAAACTGGACACTGAAATTATTATTTTTAACTAAATCTTCACATTTGGGCACCTATAGCGGCTAAACCATGAGGAATTTGAAGATGGTGCAAACTAGAGTCTCATCAAATTTTTTGTATATTCTAAAAATATTTTTTCAAAATTTTTAATCAAATTGCACTTCTTTCCATCTCCAAAATTGATTTTTTGAAAAACAACATTTTTAAAAAGTGGCCTACACGATAACGCATAACTTTTTTCCATGAAGGATAAAATTCTAATTCTTTCAAATTTAGATTTGTAACTCTAATATCTAGTGCTTTCATTTGGTTAGATAGTTTTTTTATTAAATATTTTTCCTTAATCAAGTTTCAAAGTCAAACAATTGCAATTCGCATAATGTATGACCGTATAACGCTAACTTTTTTTGTATATGTCAAAATTTTATTTTATTTTTGTTGGATCAAGGACTTCAATTGGTGCACTCATATTATTCAATTTTATTTTTGATAATTTCTATTTTTCCACATGTGAAGAACAAAGAAAGGAATACCATAATAACATTTGAAATACATTTTAAATGAATTCATTTGATCCCCCAAAAGCTAAATCAAAAGTGATTTTTTATCAGCATTTTGATAGGTGTAAAGGAGACGCATTTATAGGTATGGTTTAAAAATAGCGAGGTTCTATCCAAGGGGGTTTGATCTAAGGTGATTTGATCAAACCATCTTCAATTGGAATCCTTAAAATGGAACTTTTTAAGGCTTAAATCATTATATTTTCTAAAAATATGTGATTTCAGCTAAAATTTGTTCCTCTTAGGAATTGTAAATTGGCATCCTTGATATTGTATTGTCACTAACCCTTCTTAACCTTAGGACCTTGAAATAGAGTAGACCTTTTACCCTTTTTTTGTGTGAGTACAATTCTATAAAAATAAGCCCATGTTTAGTGGTTGAGGTTGGCTATTTAGCTAGTTAGTGGTTTTGACTTGGCTATCATTGTATTGAGCTATCTTTTGAAAGTTCATATATGAAGAATGGAATGGGATATTTGGATGCATGATTGTACACATGGAGGATATATTGGAGGAGCTTGATGTTTTAAAAGTGTTCATGGAGACTCTATAAGTGTATTGCAATGTTTTTATTGCTAAATAATACATTAAGTTTGGATGCTTTTAGAGGCTATTTTTTTCCTTCTTGAGGATTTTACTAGTGTATATATTTTGTTATCTTGTGGTATGTATTTGATCTTTACATATAGTTATTTTTTATGCTTTCATGCACTTTGTTTTTCTCATGGTGTTATGTAGGAAATTATTTGATCAAACTGTATTATTCTCCTAGGTAACAAGTGGTATTAAAGCCATGTTTGTGGTTGAGAGATGCGAGAGAATGTTATTTTGGTTTAACCCTTGTATAATAAGATCTGATGTGAATTTGAAGCCATGATAATGCTAAAGAGATTTTAGACATTTCAAGGTATGAGATATGTTGTGCAAGTTTAAATGCGCAAATTTGGGGTTTGCAAACTTGTGAATTTTTCCAAACCTAGGGTTTGAATGAGAGTCAAAAAGAGTTATTTTTGTTGTTTACCAAGAGGATTTTATGAGAAAATTTTCACATATGATCCCTTGGGAAAAACAAACCTTTCTAGTAGATCTAGAAGGCTCAAGAAATAAATATTGACATGAAATTTGGCCTATTTTGACCAATGAGATAAAAATATTTTTTTCCCCTACCTTATTCGACTGTATGGGTATATGGTCTAGGAAATTGTAGAAAATAATTTCCTTGTGCAATAAAATTTATTTGAAAAAAATATTAATAGGGAGGTTCATAGACCCCCATACCCTATAGTATGTCAAGCTTGTGCTAGTAGAGTATCAGTCAACAATCAATATAGGAATATTATCCTTTTTGGTAGTTGGTTGACCCTCAACTAGTGACAACGAGGTTGATGAACCATTAGACCCACAATCCCATATGTCTATAACAAATAATTTAAAAAATAAAAACATTTTAAATATGTTTTGAGATCCACCACCAATTTAGAGCCAAAATGTTGCTCTGAGCACCACTGTTTGTAACTCACCACTAAAGCTCCACTCGCTAACATTAGTTGTATGGCACCCTAGACCCCTTTTAAGCATAATGAAACAATTTAATTTTAGGGGGCATAGATTTCACCCATAATATCTATTTTTTGACTTCTAATAGCCATCATCAATCTCTCTCTAAACACTATGTAGTTGTATATATTTAGTTGCCATATTTTCCTATTGTTATTGAATTTTAGTTCCATGAAGCCACATGTTTATATGGAATAGTTAATTGATCATAAATATAATGTATATGAAATCATATTTTCAATTTTAAAAAGGAAATGTAGATAATTTATAGTGTAATACATAATAGATTTGGTGTTTTTGAACACTTGGATGAGAAAAGAGATAATTGTACTTATTTTATCACTTGTAGGAGCTTGAGATTTGTGGTGTAATTTTATGAGAATTGAGATGGATCAAAGGGTAAAAGAATGAAGGAGTGTATGTTTATATGAGACATACATTATGGTATAGTTGATTATTATATATTATGATTCCTCATATAGTTTTTTAGGTTATTTTAGAGTTTGGACTTTGATGGTGATATGTACACATGTCTTTTGGTTTCATGACATAATTGATACGTATATGAGACTTGGAGTCTTGGTTTAGTAAGAGTTGAATATATGTACAAAATTGTTGATGATTATGGTCTCATAGATGTTCATGTGCACTTGAGAATTAACACTAAATGGTCATGTATAAATTTTAAAAGTGGTGTTTTGGTTCAATTCAAGGAGGTGTTTTTAATCTTCTAGATTCTTGTTTGGGTTCTTGAATATGGTATTTGATTGTGGGTTTACTTGGAAAGTTGAATTTGATAGGTGATATAGTGTTTGAGTCTTGAGATCTATATATTATCTTCTTGGATGTCTTAGTTTGTAGGTTACTAATGTGATGGTAATTTACATGTTGTATTGATATGGGAATTGAGTTATGCAATAGTGTAGATTTCCCATCCATTTAGCTTCAATGGGATGACTCGAATGTAGACTATCTATATCTATAGTTCTTTTCAGTGTTGTAGATTTAGTTAGTTGGCCTTATGTATAGTTATTTATGTATTAATATGTTGCATTGAGATGAGAGTATGGCTAATTAGAGTTCTTGGATAGTTGGGGAATTTTAATGCATGTGGTTTATCATGATGTCATGGAAATCTTGGCTAAAACAAATAGTCGGAGATTTTGACAATGGTATTTTTGTGGTGGTTGTATCTTTTTGGCTTGGAATTCATGGTTCTAATTTATTCTTTGGAGTTGCTAGTATTATAATTGAGTTCATGTAGACCATGGTGATCCTCATTTAGGAGGTGATTATCATGATTCCATGGAGAGCCCATTATCATGGTTTAGTGGGATATTTTATAGTGATGTGGATTCATCACTTTGTGATGGATGATTTTTTGTAATTTTTTTGGTGTCATGGAGGAGATTTTGGAGCCTATAACTTGTTATAGTGAGATTTCCTTGAAATTTTTTGTTTCATTTGTATGATATGTTTATCTTCATGTGATTGGAGATGTTGACATCTTGGCTATCCATGGAAGATTCTTGGAGTCTTTAGTGAGGTGTTAGGCTTATGAATTTTTATTTTTCATAGGCGGTCCTTGGTTGAGAGGATATTTTGATGTTCTTCCATGGTGGACTCTTGATTATGCATTAAATCATTGACATGATACTATTAGATCATGATTTCATGATGTGTTCCTAATTTCCTAGTTGGATTTTTGAAAATTATTTTTTATAGTTCTCTTGGTATTTAATATATTAGTCATTTTCTTGAGAGTTTCATGAGAGTGTGATGTTGTATTTGGAGCTTAGCATGGATTGGTCAGTTGTAGGTGCTCTTAGATACTTGGAGAGTTGGATGAGGAATTTATCAAGATAATTATTTTTTAGAGGTTTTAGTAGGAAGTCCAAGGATCCTTCACCTAGATATCAATGTGAGTTCATGATCGACCTATAAATGATATTGTTATTGAAGTGAGTCATTATGGCTTCCAATGTATCTTGGAAGAGAAAAAAAATTCCCCACTATTGGTCTAGTCACTAAATAATCATTTGAGAGGTATTTCCCATCTACTTTTTATGCATTATTTTTTATTCTTTATCTCTCATGGATATGGATCTTGATCTATTCTTTCTTGCTTTAGAGGGTTCATTTGAGGAGTTTTTAGCATGTTTATCTCTTTGTGCATATGAGTTTATCTATGTTGTCATCCATTTATGAAGAGTTTAGGATATGTTATTAGACTTATTTCCCAAAATTACAACACTACAAGTTGAGATAAGATATAGGAGAATAAAATTTGACCAATAATTGAATTCAAAATAGGTCCAAGCTAAAGAAAGATTCATACGCCAATTGGGGCATATGAGTCCTAGTAGCCTAGGCTTGGGACACAAATTTCAAGAAATTTTTTTGATACAGTAAGTGACATTTATAGGGTGTTGTACCCTTTACACAACAAGCCACAAGGACCAAAGAAGATCAAGTCCAAAAAACATTAACAACTAGCCAAAAAAACACAGACACAATGGACCAACATCTGAAAGACACACCACGCAACATCAATAGATTAACTGGCATTCACCTAATTCTGAGAGAGGAGATTGATAACATCATCTATGACCCATTCGGGGCCTTCTTCAGCATAAATTTCAAGAAATGTTAAGTTCTATGCCAAATTCAAGTTCATGCCCTGAAACTTAGGTGGTACCCATACATGTAAGGTGGCATATGAGTCCCAAATCACTAAATCTGGGACACACAACCAAAAAAAAATAAATTATGATTGGTCATTAGTTATGTGTCAAGATTATCCTTAGAAAGATGCATTAAACGAGGCTTATGCATGCAAAATAGGACCAAATCCTAAGAATACAAACAAATCACATTGTTGATACCATAGACTTCTTCGACATAGTACTAATGAGTTTCGTGCTTTAAAACAAATATTTAAAAATTTTGAAATCATAGAAATAATCACTTAAAGTATGTCCTTTTTCTCCTTGCTATGTAATAGTTGTAGGATCCTAGTATGCTCACTATTACATACCTTACATTTATTGCAAATCATTTCAAAATGCAAGGATCTCTTTCTCATCACCTACCTCGGCTCATCCTTGTCTTGCACATAGTGGGGGAAAGAGTTAGATAGCCTTGTCCTAGTATTGCACTTACCATTATCCCTTTGGCTAGTTTTCCACCTTCTGCATATGATGAACAAGATTGGGATGGAGACAACCTGCTAATAGGTTGACTTCATGTACTTTACTAATTTTGTCTTTGTTTATTTTTTGTGTTATGTGTGTGATTACATGTGTGCAATTTGATCCCCCGTATTATTTTGTTTGATGTATCTCTCTCTCTTTGTTGTTGGATGTTGCTGATATGTGGCTGTCATTGATGTCAACACTATTGGCATTAGAGGTTGTATTTGTTGAAGATATTGAGAAAATTATAATAAAGTAAGTGGCAGGTTGTTGGTGGTGCAGTGAAGTTTAGTATGTTGATCAACTCAGTATGTTGATGATCAGAGGTTGTGGATTAAATGGTTTGTTGTCAATTATATCTAGTTTATCCATGTTAAGTCTCGGAGATCCGCATGAAGATTTGATCAAGTTATGAGTATATGTATTCTGATAGTTTTTTTGTTGCTTCAGTTGGTGTTCCTGAAAGAAGTTGGTGTGATTCTGGTAACGTGAAGTGTTGTGGATGATTCTCTAGTGATTCATGATTCTTGTGGATGTTTCTAGATTGTGCTCTATCTTTGTTGTACATCTGCATTGATCGGTGTGCTCGCGATTGAATATTTTCTTTTGTGTATTCATGTTTTTCATGTTCTTGGCCGATAGGGTGATTGTAGTGTGTTGTGGATCTTTGAGGAGTAATTATTACAGATTTTTCATGTTCAAGGATATTATTTTGGGTCTTCACTATGTTGTGGCCAATGCTGGTTGATTTGCATTGATAATTATTTATGTTTTGTGCCAACAATTTTTATTCATTTTATATTTTATTGAAGCCAACATGTAGATGATCTTATTCTTGGTTGTGGATATATATGAGCAATTGTTTTATCATTTGAATGTATAGTGAAGCGAAGTGTGTGATTCCTATGTGCGAATAATTTTCTAATCATTTGAAGGAAGAAGTTAAGTGTGAAGAAGAGTGATTAGAATTTATGTACTTAACCAGAACTGTAATCAGGAATGAGCATATGTTATTTTCTCAGTTCAAAATCTTGTGGATGTAATCCGAATATTTCTATAAGATAGTGAGTCTTCCTTGGGTAGTAAGAGTTCAAAATTTATGTTAGGTTTTTCCCCTAACAGGGTTTCCACATAAAGAATCTTGGTGTTATGTGTGTTTTTGATGTGGTGATGATTTATTCTTTCATGGTTATTAATCAAATATGAGAACAAGTTTAATAAGTTTAAATTTATGTGACAACTGATTCAACCCCCTCTCAGTTGTCTACCCTTGTGTTGCCAAAAATTGGTATCAAAGTAGGTTCCTTGGAAGAATTCTAATAGCTTGAGGTGATCCGAGATGGCGACATATAAGAAGGATAGTCTGAGATTTGATGGAACTAATTATTCTTTGTGGAAGAATCAAATGGAGTTTCATCTGAGATGCATTGGTAAACCTTATTGGAACATTACAAAGAATACGTATATCATCCCACAGAATGGTGCCTCTACTGCAAGTGTGATTAAAGATGTTGAGTACAATATCAGGGCTAAGGAAGCATTGTTGAGTGCTCTGACTGATTCTGAGATGAAAAATGTAATGGATTTGAAGACTGCTTATGAGATATGGAAAAAGTTGGAAATTTTTTATGAAGGTGATGCCCATGTGAAGATTGCTAAGTTGCAAAGTATGAAAGGGAAATATGAAACATTAAAAATGGGTGAAGATGAGAACATTACTACTTTTGTGTAGAGAGTGACTAAACTTGTGTGTAATATCAGATGTGCTGGTGGAACATTGGAAGAATCAGAGATTGTTGCTAAAGTGTTCAGATCCTTTCCTATTGCATACAAACACAAAATTGTTTCTATTTAGGAGATCCAAACTATGACACATGTAACCATAGACATGTTGATTGGTAAGCTTGTTGCTTTTGAGTTAAGTAAGTTTGGTGATGCTCTTCCAAAGATAGAATCTGCATTCAAAGCTACTACCTCCAAAAAAGATAAGCAGAGATATGATCCGGGAGAAATATATTCTAGAAACTTGTCCAAGTATGAGCAGGAAATGAGAGAGATTGAAGAAGAAGAGAGAAAGCTAGATGAGCTTCAAGCACTTCTTGTCAAGAGGGTAACATTTGTACATGTGTGAATAGGATCTACTAGTTGAACTAGTTAGGTAATATAATGTATTTACACAAACACACCAATTAAGTGAAACTTAAGGAGAATTAAACAAATTGAAATGATACAAAAATTCAATCATAGGTTTCAAAAACTAGGCTATGTTAGGTATCCATTTACAAATGATATATCAAAGAGTAAAGAAGAAAAACCTTGTAGGAAAAACCCCTCTCCAAAAAGGAGAATGCTAGAAAATCAACTTATACAAGTGATTGATGAATGAAAGACTCAACATGACCCACCAAGGACTACATCCATCATAAATATACAATAGATATCGCCTCGTAAGAGAGAAAAATACAATAGATATCCATGAATAAAGTAAAACATTAAGTAGCCTTGCCAAAAATAACTTTAAAAAGGAATTGAGGGCATTTAAAGTGAGACACATATTGTTCTTTTTTATCCATGAAAAAATTAATATCTTGGGCTAACCCTCTTCTATCCAAAATAACCATCTTATTGTCTATAACCTTACAAAATTGAAACCAAGTGATCTCAAAGATTGAAATAACTATTTAAATTCAACAACTCCCCTAGAACTAAGAAATTGCAATACTAAGGGGAAAATCTAAATAACTTACTAGAATAAACTATTGCTATCAATAAACCATATTTTAATGTTGCAATTATTTTCATAGAGTTTAAGTTGTCTTATAAAAATAGGTTTATTTCTAGTAGCCTAGATGGGGTGTTAGAAAAGTGTTAAGCTATCATTGGCAAGTTTCACAACTTGAGGGCCAACTTAAAAGATCTAAAAAACATAAACCAAGGAATGAAAATAGTTGATTAAGTCTAAATGGTATGGCCTCTATGCTAAGAACTTCTTCATTATCTATTGCAATATAAAATTAGTCAAGAATCTGATTTTGGATTCTAAGACATGGTTTTGGGATAAACACTTTATGCACTTAAAACCTCACCCTAACAAGAACTCATTTTTCATGATTTAAGTGTGGCTTCACCTCCCTTTATGTTCAATACAATTTTGACAAGACTTTGGACTGAGAATGATATTGATAATTTGATAAGTAAATTCTTGCATGCTTCTAAGAATTAAAAATCAATTTTGAAATTCCTTTATTGAAAATGCATTAAAATAGATTTAAATAAGAGCCTTTTAGAGTCTTTTTAAAAAAAAAAGAATAGATAGTGTTTCTCTCAAGCACTCAATTATGTTAACATTCCCTTCAAGTGCCAAAAGTGTTCAAAATTTCAACAATTTATAGCTCACTAAAAGAGGGCCACTAGTGATTCAAAATAGCACAATAAGAAGAATAAAACTTGGTGGCATAAGGTTGAGTTTCAACATTATTGGGTAAATCCAAAATTGATTCGAAAGGTGTTCCACTCCTCCTAACCACTTGGAGGATAATCTAGCTCATTCCGTGTGGTTTTGTAGGTAGGGTTTAGGTGAGTTTCCAATGTTGGCAAAGTCTCCTAAAGGTGACCCCACATTACTAGTCATGCACTTGGTGCTTTAGAGAAGAAGGCCCCCACTCTTCAAGAATCAATGTGATTTCCTTCTAAATAAGAATAAGAGTGATTGGAATATAGTGTAGAAGAATGAAGGTTCCTATTAAAAAATTAAGGATTAAGAATATGATTCTTCTCTCCTAAGTTAAAATGGAAAAGATTGGAGAGAGGAATGATTTAAGTTCTATTTAAATTCTTTACATGAGAATTGATCTTAGATTATTGTAAGGAAGAATCTTTATAATTGAAATAACCATACTTTATAATATCTCTTATAAATTTATTATACAAAGCTTTGAAGTCACCAATGGACTTATAAACATAAACTAAAGCGTTTATATGCATAAACGCTAAATACACTGAAGTAATAGTTATTTAGAAAACCATATTCCCCATATGGTCAAACGAGAGCGTATATAGCGCTGTAGAAAAGTTTCAAGGCGGCGGAGCAGAAGATGTGATCATCTAACAACCTTTACAGCTTTCAGGAGCAATTCCAAGTCGAGAACCAGGAATGTCATACACCACTCGGAAGTTGCGCTGCTGGTAACTCCCAAATATAGATACTGCGGAATCCGAAGAGCTTTCAGGAGGAGGAGCGAAAGCGAAGCATGCCACCGAGCCCTGAACATTCGCGCGAATTAAAAAATTACCCAGTGGCAGAGGCACGTCCACATTGTTATCAAAATGCAACGTGATCTGAGGCACCTCCAAGCCACCGGAGGGAAGGTTGAAGCACGCATCGAAAATCGAGTACCGAGAAGCCCGACTGACATTAGAGAGTTGGCGGAGGAAAGAGTCTCTCAGAGAGCTGTAATCGGGTTCCACAAGCCGAGTGATAAAGGTTCCTGAGTCTATAATTGTCCCTTTCCCGCTCGACAGGGACACGAGCTCTTTCCCAACCGAGACTCCCTTTAAACCCACGTAATAGAACGAAGGGTTTGCAGCATTCGTCAACAGGGGCGTAAACTTCAACCCGGAGAAGGAAAGTGTGGCTTTACCCAGCGCAAGGCAGCCTGTGGATGCAGAAGACGGGATGCAATAAGAGAAGGTTTTTTGGAACAGATTGGCCGTCTGTGAAAGAAACGAGAGCGAGTCCCTGCCAAAACCGACCAAACCAGGCGTGGAGGTAATGAGCCCTCGCCGAGCTTTGGCGCAGCCGAAAATAAAGCCCGGCATGGACTGCGAGCCCACGGCCAGCGAGTCCGTCGAGAGCAGCATGTTCACCTGGGATCCGTCGCCGTAGGTTTCCGTAATGCTGCAGTTGTAATTCCCGCAGGTTGGAGTGCTGCCCAGTGCCTGGCACGTCCCCGAAGAACAGCTGAGGTATTTGTAGGTGGGTGACTTGGAGGGGTCAAAGACGTTCCCGGCGCAATCGGTGCAAGCCGCGCAGGGAATCCAGGTGATGTCACTGCCTGTGTCGAGGGTCGTGTAGAAACTCTGCTGGGGTGTGCCAAAGCCCAGATTGATTATGTAGCCTCCGCTCTTTAGAACCAAAGGAACGTCGGCGTCCTCTTGTGTAGTGAATCTGGTCGCTACCCGCGTTATTGCGCGGTAGCGCTGGATGTCGCCCTTTATTGACTCCAACATAGTGGTCAGCCACGTTGAGTTGTTGTTGCGGAAAGGGGAGCAGTGGGCTTGGACGTGCATCAGAGGATAACTAGTGCTTGATTTCCTTGGCTGAGCCGCAGAGCAGTTTTCCTTCTCCTCTTTGTCCTCGCGACTGAATAGTAAGGGACTTACTTTTACAAGCTTACTGCTCTGAGCTACACCACAACCCAGTAGCAGAAAAAGTAAAAGATGGAGCGTAGACATATTTTAGAGAAGCTGTGGAGATGGACGATAATTTGTGAAGAGGAAACGAAGGAATGATTTAAATATTTACGTCGGGTATTTCAGTCTTACACGCAACCGGAAGATTCCGGTCCATTTTTCTCTTATGAAAAGACTACACTTTAGAAGTTAGAACGTACGAAGATTTTCTTGAGGATTCTTTGAGCACGTTCGAAGAGCCTTGTCCACATGATTAAAAATCTCACTTATTAAAAATAGGGATTGAATGGGTATTAATGGGGAGTACTGGATGATGAATGGATTTGAGAGGATTTTGATGGATATAATGATTTGTCTGATTAAAATTTAAGAATAGTGTTTTTATTTTTCCAAGTTTAAGAAAGGAAATGAATGGTTGATTGATACAAAGGATAAAGAATTGGATAAGGGATGGATTTGAAATGATTTTGATGGATATGACACTTTGTTAAGTAAATTATAGAGATTTAAATTTAAGATTTGTTTCTAATTAAAAAAAAATCATCTTAATTTTTGAGTTTAAAAGAGAAAGTAAATGATTGATTACATAAAGAATAGATAGGAAGTAAATGATTGATTGATGTAAAGAATAGATCATTGGGTGATGGTTGGATTTTAATGGAGTTTGATGGATATGCTTGTTTATCATATAAATTATTTTGATTTAGATTTAATATTTGTTTCTTTCTTCTATTAGTTCAATCTTACATACAATTAGAAATTTTAGTTCTATGCATTTTTTTAAGATTATAATAGAAAATTACAACAAGGAATGTGGAGTGACAATAGTCTTTATCAAGGGTTGCATGTTTGGAGTGGGATTTTGAGGTGGATATAAGATGGGATTGCAACATGATATTTGAATGACTAAGGTTGCAAGCCACTATTTGTATGTTATTGTCATGTCTTGGTTTGGGAAATAGTTTATAGTGGGAAAAAATGATAATGAAGAATAAGCCTTTGCATTTACAATTATGTTTTAATAGAAAATTTTAATGAAATATAATTTTGAGTTAAATATAAGCAATTTATACTTCATACATGCACTTTTTTTTCAACATAATCATTAATATTTATGTCAAGTGTGGATGTAGGTAGCTATATAGTTAATCAACTACAACAAAAAGGGTTGCAACTCAATCAATTGATATTTGTAAACATACTCCTAGCTTGTACCAAAATTTGAGATTTAGAATGGGGTATGCACATCAACCAAAACATAAAGGATAAAAGACTTTCATTAGATGTTTACCCTAGTAAACATGTATGTAAAATATAGAAGTGTGTATAAGGTATGTGAGCTATTTTATACCTTTTACATTTGAAAGTTTGGGAAAATTTGAGGATATCTCAATAAATATGATCTCATGAAATACAATGATTTCAAGATACACATGTAAAATTATTTTTTTGAAAAGGATTTGGAAAATTTGAAGAAAAATCCATTAACAATTGTAAAACTAAACACTACAAACTTTTTCAACATGCTTCACACATCTAGGCAGAAGTGAGCAAAAACAATAGTGGAGGTTGATAGTCAAATGGTTATAGATTCTAGATATTACTAAAATAGCTTATTGTATAGGATCCCTACATACAAATTTGCAACTATTCTATCTGATAATCAAGATCATGTTAAGCGCATGAGTAGAACATACTCAAATATTTGCAAACTCTAAAGACTCTCTAAGATAATTGATCACTACTGATTACATATGATTCTCACGATACCTCTCAAGCACTTATTTATAGAATTAAAATAATTGAATAATTAGGTAAAAGAGAATTATCTTTACAATGCCAAGTAATTCAATTATAAAAGGAGGTTTATCAAACCAAAATTAAGGTTGATAGTGACTATCCTTGTACAAAGTTTATGTTAGATGATAAGTGTTATAACCATCATAACTTTTATCTTTACATGTAGGAATATCCCACCACATTGTTGCATTAGAGGAATATATTTACATGTAGGATAATATTTATGAACCACTCATTAAAGAATATATAGATATTATCGTAGTATAAAATAATGAGGTTGTTGAATCCCTACAAGAAGCATATAGTCAATCCTCTGAACTTGGTGTTGATGATGAAATTCTATTAGTCATGATGAATGGATCCTTCATAACTAAAGGCTTTAATAAATCAAGAGCCAGGTATATATAGAAGAATGAATACATGTGTGTACTGGTCTCATGATTATTTTAATTAAGATGAATTTTCTACTTCCTCTCATAATTTTTCATATTCTTGTCAATCGTCTACATCAATATTTTGTAGAATAAAACCATACAAGAAAGAATAAAATCCAAACCTATTGGAAAGATTGTAAAAAATGAAATACAAAAGGCTCTAGATGATTTTGATGACTATCTAGATGATTTCTCTTTTATATCCGCATATCCATTATAAAAAATAAATTCATTTTTGTACTAAATATTTTGATATTCTTGAATAATTATGTTTCTCAATAAAAATACAAGAAATACTAGAAGAGAAAGTTGAAGAAAAAATCTTGGATATTGTTGATACAACCAAGGTCAAGCTTGTTTTGTCTTCCTTACCATATCCTAATCTAGAACTAAAACTAGAATACTTAGTGGCCCTCTTAAGTGGAAAAGTTTCTTAGTATATTTTAGTTCTTATAAATGGAAAATATTATGATGCACTAGTTTCTACAAACCTCCCATCATCAATGACTGGGAACAACTCGTAGAATATAAATGTTGTTGTTCAAGTAAATATATTTGTTTATGATAAGTGCAAACATTAATAAAAAGTCATAATAGAAGGACACAATTTTACATATGAATTTTCCATGCATTAGATGTCAGTAAAGATTCTACTAGGAGGTAATTTTATTGATAGATACATACTATATGGGTACACAAACAAAAGCATCATGTTTACTGTAATGCCCTTCACAAAATTTAACTAATAAAACACAACAATTTATCTAAATTTGAGAAAGAATAATAGATTAAGAATTAAAAGATAAGCTACTTACATTTAATTAAAAATAAATCTCAATGGTATAAATATGATAAAAAAAATATGTGATGAAGCCTTTCCCTTTACAACTGTACAAAGGATTAATCTACCGATTAGATATTTTCAATAGCATTCCATTAATTAAATTTATGAGAGATAAACTAAAGAAACAATAATACTAATGAAAGACATGCTTGAGATGTCAACAAAATACCAATACCACTAAGAAATTATTATTTATAATAATTTATTTTACACTATACAGGTCAAATAATTGTGTATAGAAGAATTTTATTATATATATATATATGCATAATACATATATACATGCATACATACATACACACACACACACATATATATGTGTGTGTGTGTGTGTGTGTATGTATATATGTATATATCTGTGTGTGTGTATGTATGTATGTATGTATATACAAATATATATATATATATATATATATATATACACATACATATATATATATACATATTAACATGTAAGTATATTACATATATATATATATATTTATGTAATATACATACATGTATATATGTATATATATCTGTTTGTATATATATATATACATACATACATACATATATACATAAATACATATATGTATGTATGTATGTATGTATGTATGTATGTATATAGTATTCCAAGATTAATCTATGCAACATAAAAGTATCCAACCGCTATGAGAATCCAAACTTCAAAACTATTAGCTAAATTAAAAGAACTTGTCAAGAACATATGTTTTGAAGACCCACAAAAGTTTTGGGAAAAAGAAATGCCTATAATGGATATCAAATTACAACCAAGAAAAATGATACCTATTGCTTTGCATGACTACTCAAATATGCAACAGGAAATAGAAGAACTCAAGAAAGAGAAGTATATTAAACTTTCTTAGTCTCATTTTTTTTGCTATGCATTCATGGCTAACAAGAATTTAGAACAAAAGAGAGGAAATAAAAGATTGGTTATAAATTACAAGCCATTAAATGCTATTACTCTAGGAAATGAAACTCACAACTAGAAAAATGAATTGGAGATAAACAAAGGTGCACCTGGAAAACAAAAGATGCTTGAAAAAAGGTCCACAATCCCAAAATTATGACTTTTGATGCACACTGGGACTCATATGCTAGGCTAGGTGATTTAGTCCCAATTTAGGGTTTCAAGTTGAATCTGAAATCTACAACTACTAAACCAAGATCTTTAGAAAATGTCTAAAAAGTGGTATATTGGAACTCATATGCCGAAGGTGGTGATTTAGTCCCAGTATCAGGGTTGATCTAAAACTCTAATATCCTCTAGTGATCTTTTGTAGCTTTTATCCCTTCCGATCTATGAGTCTGAAACTTTGAATTATGACCTAGATAGATGACTTTTCGTGAAGATTGACAACTTCTTGACAACTTTGACAATTTTATTCAATCTTGCAACTTCTTCTTCGAAGGATCTTCAACCTAAATCTGCAAATCACACATCAAAGAGAGGGAAAAATATTTTTTTTAGTGGATAGGATTTTTCCTTGGTCAAACCCTATTTTGGTAATCAAACCTTGAAATGAAATCAAATAGAATGAAAGAATGATGAATGAAAAAATAAGCTATGTTGCAACTCACCAAACCCTTGTAACAAAGGATGCAAACTTATGTGAAATGGCTAGCATGAATGTAGATCTTGACTCTTGATTGTATGTTATAGATATTGACTTGAAAGCTTTCTTGAATACAAAGAACCTACATCACAAATGTTAGCTCAAAAACACACATGATGCATGATGACTTTGACATGATGCTTGAATCTTGAATATAGCTCCAAAATGCTTAATAATTAGCTCTTGAATGCTCTTGAATGCTCTTGAATTCTCTTGATCTCATAAACTTGCTATAGGAATTCTTTCATCAACTTGCTAGATTATTAGATTGCTTGTTAGGAGAAAATATGTTAAATAACCTTATATTTATACTTGTTTATGCCAATTTTCCTGAAATTACAACACTAAAGCCAACATTAGATCCAAGAGAATAAAATATCACCAAGAATTGAATTCAAAATAGGTCCAAGCTAAAGCAAGACTCATATGCCAGTTGGGCGTATGAACTTCCCAGTAGCCTATTCTTGGGACACAAATTTCAAGAAATGTTAAGTTCTATGTCAAATTTAGGTTCATGCCCTGAAACTTAGGTGGGACCCATATGCCCAAGGTGGTGTATGAATCCCAAATCACTAAATATGGTACACACAACCCAAAAACATTAAATTATGATTGGTCATTTGTTATTTGTCAGGATTATCTTGGAAAGATGCATTAAATAAGGGTTGTGGATGCAAAATAGGACCAAATAAGGCATAAAGAAGCCTAATTCTAGCAGGGAGTGCCCAAACAAGTGTGAAAATGTAAAGGGGTAAAGGTACCTAGGGGATCAGAGATGACTTAGCAAGATCTGAAAACCCTTAATTTTGTTGTTTCTAAATCGTATCTTTGTGTTTATCAGTTTGATTTTGAGTTTGATTTCCTAGGTTACATAGTTCAATTTGCACATTTCATTCATCTCTTTCTTTCTAATACTTTCTTAGTGGTGAACCCCCTCTTTTTTTAATAACACCCAAGGAAACCATTCTAATCCTAGCTAATTCCTCAATCAAGTCAATTGATTGAGGGATCTTGGTTTCCTTCATTGAAATAGAGAAAAATAGGGTCCCCTAAGTTGTTTGTCTCCTAAAATTTGGGCACACCCTATTTTATTTGTTTAATTATACCTAGCTTCATTTGGTTCATTTTTTGAATTGCTTAATTTAAAAATTGCATTTACAAAATTTTATTTTTAGATTGTTGCATAGTGTAATCAACAAATCACCTTGTTTAGAATCTAAAAATTGCATTTCATTCTTGGTCATTACATTACATTTCATAATGGATATGTGCTTTGGTAAACTTTATATAGCCTTGAAATCATTAGTGGATTTGTTAAGCTATGTTTTTGGAAATCACCCTAATGAAATTGAACTCACTCATGCTCAACCAGCTCCTAATTTATGTCATCCTCATGACGTTGATATCATTGGAGAAGATCATGACAACATGAACAACTTCATAAATGATTTCCTTAACAACCTTGAGATTAATGCATCCTTTTATGCCTCCATGAAACAACCAACACACCCTACCATCCCACCACTTGAGATGTTTGGCATTTTACATCATGAAAATGAATCACAAGATAAACCTAAACTTCCTACAATAAGTGATCCTAGTTCCTCTAATCAAGTGCATCAATCCTATGTTAACAAAGTGACCAACACTCCTATCAACCTAGAAGAGACATATGGAAAAGGATTCATGATCTTAAGAAAACAAGGATGTGATACAACAAGTGAACATGAAATTCATCAACTCTTAGAACAAATACCAATTGAAGATACCAAAGGGTTAGGATATTAAGATCCTCCTCCCAACATAAGTGTCCTCCTTCCTAAAGAACAACCAATTCCTCATAATGATGATAAGGATGATAGGATCATCTTACGTCCTCCCCCTCTAGAAGTTGGTGAATCTACCAAGAAACAAAGACCTTACAAACTAAAGAAGCTAAAATTACCTTGTCCACCATCTACAATTGAAAGAACCTTAAACATACTTCTAATTCAAGGAATTATTACATTACCACCAATGAGAGAGGATCGAAAACCAAATCCTAAAAACACAAGCATGTCTCATTTTTTATATCATATAATTCCCAGGCACAATACTAATGAATTTCATGCTTTAAAACAAATATTTAAAAAGTTTGATATCATAGAGATAGTCCCTTAAAAGGGGGCGTTCCACTCCTTGCCATGTAATAGTTGTAGGATACTAACATTCTCACTATTGCATGTTTCAAATTCATGGAAAAACATTCTCTTTATTTCAAGGAGATCATTCTCATCACCTACCTTGGCTTGTTCTTGTCTTGCACACAATGGGGGGAAGAATTCAATAGCCTTGTCCTAATACCATATTTTCTGTTGTCCCTTTGGATACTTGTCTGCCTTCCACATACAATGAAAAAGATTGGGATGTGGATGACCTACTAATAGGTTGACTCACATGTGCCTCACTAGTCTTGTCTTTACTTTCTTTTTCATGTTTCTTTTATGTGATTGCATGTGCACAATGTGATCCCCATATCATTCTATTTGGTGTATCTATCTCTTTGTGACATTCCTCTATTTGTATCTACATTCTTCTCTATTCGTAAACCTTTACCTTTTCTTTGTTTTGTTTTTTCCTTTTGGGGATGATGCAAGGCGTCGAGACATTTAGGCCTCTTCCGTGTTGACCCAAAAGTTTTTTCTTTGTCTTCACTCTCTTTATGGAATTCTTCCTATTCCATAAGTATTTGGGGAATGATGACAATTTTGAGCTCTCTAAAAGCATTGTAGCAAAGACATACTGACCTTGAATCCATGGATCCCTTATGTGATTTTGGGATTTCATTTTGGGGGCAACCCCTTTTCATGACGTAGCTTTATTTGTAAATATATGACTTGGCATAGGGCTTTCCAAATAAGCTCTCATGTCCTCTTTATTGTTATAATTTATCATTTTATACTTTTAAAGTAATTACTCATAGCATGGTGTTTAACAATTTCTTTAAAGTGGGGGCATACATTGGCATCATTCTTTTTCTCATGTTTCATTGTTAGTCTTCTTACTTTGTGTGATGCATCTTTCACTTTTTAGTGACATTGGGTGTGATGTTCCTCAAGAGTGTTCAATATCTCTTAGCATATTATATTCCTCTTAGTGGCTTGATCTGACACACTACATCCCCTAAGTTGTGAATCTTCTATTCTTCGATTGGTCCTATCTTGGAGACATTAGGCACAATGTTCCCTAAGTTAAGACCTTACATGAACTAAGAAAAAATCCTTTGAACATAACTTACACTACTTTTGCATTTACAATATCCATTATATGGCCACCTTACATAACACACTTTTATTTCCTGTGGTGCCATCCTGTTTATTCATGAGTATCAAGCATACAAAGTTTTTCTTGTCTTGTTAATCTTGTTATTCTTGTTGTGTGGCACCTTATCAAATTTATCAAGAGGTATAGCTTTTGTATGGTTAGTGTATGGGAGCCTACCTTAGGCATAAATTTCCCATAGCCACTTTCTTTTCTATTTGGGCACATATCGGTCGCATGCGTATGTGTCTCACTAGGGGCTCACCTAGTGGATACCAAATTCCATTAGCCTGTGTGAGCGTGTGTTTTGTTTGCATGGTGGACATCATGTTCCACTTGTGAAAAAAATTTGGACAAAAAACTAAGGCTCAAGATCCACATTGAGTTGGATAAACAATCAAGGCTTCATCTACCCTCTTTTTCCTTTTTCTTTCTTCTTTATGTCTTTGACAGTGTATGCTTGTACCTTGTTGTTGCTCCTTACATTATATACATGTGTGTTCTTTTGTGCCTATGTTGGTCTTCCATAGGATCTTGATCTGGGGGCTTGTGCAACCCTCTTGATCATTGGCATCCTATCCTACTAGCATTGGTACACTTATATCCCTCTTAATGTGAGTTTGTCTACTTTAGTGTGAGTTTGAACCAAGATCCTCCTCTCACTAAAGTGGGGGCTAAATGTAGTGTAAAAAAATGTACCCCTTTACATTTTCACACTTGTTTGGGCCATCCCTACTAAAATTGGGCTTCTTTATGCCTTATTTGGTCCTATTTTGCATCCACAACCCTTATTTAATTCATCTTTTCGAGGATAATCCTAACACATAATTAATGACCAATCATAATTTAATGTTTTTGGGTTGTTTGTCCCAGATTTAGTGATCTAGGACTCATACACCACCTTGGGTAAATGGGTCCCACCTAAGTTTCAAGGCATGAACTTGAATTTGGCATAGAACTTAACATTTCTTGAAATTTTTGTCCCAAGCCTAGGCTACTGGGACTCATATGCCCCAACTAGCATATGAGTCTCGCTTTAGCTTGGACTTATTTTGAATTCAATTCTTGGTGGGATTTTATTCTCCTAGATCTGATGTCAGCTTGTAGTATTGTAATTTCACGAAATTTGGCATAAACAAGTATAAATACAACGTTATTTCACATAATTTCTCCTAGAAAGTTGATGAAAGCATTCCTATAGAAAGTTTATGAGATCAAGAGTATTCAAGAAAATTGAAGAACATTCAAGAGTTTATTATCAAACATTTTGGAGCTATATTCAAGATTCAAGCATCATGTCAAAGTCATCATGCATCATGTTTGTTTTTGAGCTAATATTTGTGATGTAGGTTCTTATGATTCAAGTAAGCATTCAAGTCAAGATTCATAGCATATAATAAATAGTCAATATCTAAATTCATGCTATCCATTTCACATAAGCTTTTAGCCTTTGTTACAAGGGTTTGGTGAGTTGCAACATAGCTTATTTGTTCATTCATCATTCCTTTATTTTATTTTATTTTGTAGTGTCGAAAAAAGGGTCCTTTGACATTTTCACACTCATTTGGGTTCTCCTTGTGGATTTTGGCTTACTATTTCCTTAATTTAGTGTTGTAATGTGGATAACACATTCACATTAGGTCTTGGTCCCATGTGAACTAATGGAATTTAATGGTGCCTTGCTAAAGTGTTGTAAAGTGTTGTAACACACTTTCACACTTTTCTAGGGTTTTATTAATTAACTAAGCATAATAAACATAGTTTTAATCATAATCTGCATTCATCTTGCCTTATTTAGAGTGTTCTAAAGTGTTGTAGCACACTTTCACATTCCTTTAGGCTTGTAATTAATAATTGGGCTTTCTTATGCTTTAATTGGCCCTATTTTGCATCCACAAGCCTCATTTATTGCATATTTTTGAGGATAATCCTGACACCAATCAGTAACCAGTCATAATTCATGTGTTCCTAGCTTGTGTGGCATAGATTTAGTGTCTGGGACTCATTCGTCACCTTAGGCGAATGAGTCCCACCTAGGTATTTTGTGCCCTGATGTAGGTTTCACACATTTCTAAGAATTTTCCATTTTTGGTCCCATACATAATGTGTGATGGGACTCATTCGCTACCTTGGGTGAATGAGTCCCATGTGACCAAAATTCAAATTCAAATCAAATTTTGGGTGAGATTTTGTTCTTCTAGATCTAATGTTGGCTTTTAGTGTTGTAATTTTGAGAATTCTTGCATAATTAAGTATGTATACAAGGTTCTTTCACTCATTTTCATCCCAAGCATTCAAGTATTCATACCTAGCATTCAAGAGATCACTTACAAAGTTCACAAGAGAATTTGAGTATTCACAAGAGCTTTCAAGGAATTTCAAGAGTAGATTATCAATCATTCAAGAGCATTCTTCAAGTGTCATTCATCATGTCAAAGATTGCATTCTTCATGTTTTTTATTGTTCTAACATTTGTGATGTAGAGTTCATGATCCAAGTAAGTGTTTCAAGTAAGATCCATCTCCTTCAAGCTAGAGTCAAGAACCACATCCATTTTAGCCATTTCAAGCATAATTGCAACACGTTATTGCTAGGGTTTGGTGAGTTGCAACATTTTCTTTTGTTCATTCATCATTCTCCTTTCATATTTGCTTTCATTTCAAGGTATAATTACCAAAAAGGGGTTTGACCAAGGAAAACCCCTATTCACTAACCCCCACAACAATTTTCCCTCTTCTTGTGTGTGATTTGTAGGGATAGGTTACATATTTACTAAGAAGCTAAGTTGGAGAAAAGTTTTCAAATCCCCAAAGTTGTAAAAGTTGTCATCAAGCCTTGGAGAAGCTTGGAGAAGGTCCACAGGTGGAAATTTGTAGTTTTAGATTTGGAAACCAGTCAAAAAGAGCAGAGTAGACTGAGAGGCACAACGTCTAGTTCAGAACTTCCAAAAAATTAGAAGTGGACTGATTCACCACTATTGTTAAATGAGTCCCACTGTACAGGTCGGACAAAGATTTTTACAGATCTGGATAACCTTTTAGCTAAAACCTATTCCTACACATTTTCTTGAAAACTAAATTGATTCACCCAGCTTAGTGAATGAGTCAACAATAGATTTTTCAGTGATCCAGACCTCCATTATGCCTTCTTTAGTCTTCTAGGTGCACACTTTTAGTTTCATAGCTTTTTGTTACATTTTGTTCACTTTCTTAGGTCATTTAGAGTTAGTTTGCATTTCCCACTATGTTTTCCATTTCATTGTCTTTTCCAAGTTTACACTTGGTGGTGAACCTATCATTAGATATCATTCATTCCCTAGGACAACCCTTTGCAAGATTTCAATATCCTTGCATTGAAATCTCAAGGGTTTGTTCTTGAGTGAAGAGTAAGGAAATAGCCTTTCTCCTTTTAGGTCCAAAACCCTAGAATTGAAAGAGAGACCCCCCTATTTTTTTCTTTTCATTTTGGTGAACCTACATTTGGATCATCATAATTCTAATTTGGAGTGCATTTACATCCTAGATTTAGCTTGCATTAACATTGCATTAGGTTTTGCATTGATTAATTTGCATTCTAGGGTTTTAATTCTTGCATTAGTGAAAAGTTCAATTAGCTTGCATTAGTGCACTCTAATTTCATTGAAAATCAGTAAAATTCTTCATTTGCATCTCAAATTTGCATCAGAAAACCTAAAAAGCATAAAATTCAATTCAAAAATTTTGAAAATTTTCAAAAAAATAGTACCTGGACTCATTTTCCACCTTGGGTGAATCAATTCCTTTGCAAATTTTTCACTGCATTTTCTAGCATTTACAGTTCAGTTTTTGAGTTTCTATTTGTTGTTTCTACATTTCTATTTCACTTTCCAGAATTTCAGTTATAAGCATTTCATTGTTCTTAGCTTACATTTCATTTCCATTGACCCCGCATTCAGTAGCCTTTGCATGAGTGTTTGGTGTCCTATTGCTAATACCATAGTGAGAAGTTTGAGACTCATGTCATCTCACGATAGCATAATCATTGTGGATCTTGGGTTATCTAGAGCTTCCACTCCTAGCATTGACAATAGCACACTAGGCATGGATAACACCCTTAGTAACTCCTTGTCTTCAAGTAGCATGCACATAGAACCAAGGAATGACAACATCCCACAAGTAAACATAATTCAAATTCATGAGGACTAGAAAACTTGTAAGATCAAATAATCCGTGAAAAAATTTCAACCACTGCAATCCCTACCATAGAAAACATTCATCGCATGCTTGAAAGTGAAGATGGCCTTGACCTTGTGCAAAACATAGTTAAAATCTTTTGAAAACATACTCCCTCAACCACTAGTTTTCCTTTCTCAACAAACAATGTTACAAGTAAAGGAGGAACTCAAATTCCTTCTCCCATAAAAATTTCCTTAATACCTACCTACACCAACCCTCAAGTCACAACAGCAATGCAACAAGTTAGTAATGTGATTCCTTCCCTAGGTATTCTTGCTAGCATCCCTAGTTCCTATGTGGCATTGGAAGTTATATCTCCTACCTTACCACCTATAAGCATTCCATTTAGTTGTCCTATAGCCATATACACTCCATCACCACTTTCACTTCCATCTCATAACACCAACAATGACCCTCTCATAACACAACTTTTCCAAACTGTTTCATCCCTTCAAAAGAAAATTTTCACCATAAACCAAAATCAAAATGGTCCACCTACATATTATATTAAAAGTAGTCCATTGTCCTTGGAGATATTATGAACACTCATGCCACAAGGTGTAGAGGTTCCTAGATTTGAGAAATATGGAGGGAAGGGAGATCCTTCTAACCATGTTAATGCCTACACTGCCTTATGTAGTGAATTTGTCCTTGACGATAAACTATTGGCAAAACTTTTTCCTAGGCCCTTGAAAGATATTTCCTTAGAATGGTTCTCCTCTTTACCGAACAATTCAATTCATTCATTCAATGAACTTGTTGATGTGTTTGTAAACCATTTCCAAGTTCATAAGACTCCCAAGATGACCTTGGTCGATTTGATGAGATGCAAGCAAAAAGAAGAAGAAAAGATAACTAATTTTATCTCACGCCATCAATCACTTTATTCCCAAATCGATGTCAAGGTCCCTGATCCACACCTTCAAAAGATGTTCATAGAAAATTTTTAAATTAAAATCCAAGACAACTTGACTACGATGAAATTCACATCCTTCATGCACCTATGCATTGCCCTGCGTGATTATCAAAATTTGGTTAGTAGAGATACAAGGTCCACTTCTAGCCGAATTGAGAGATCTGAGCCCGCAAAAAAAAACAATTCCCAACCTTTTAGAAAACAAAATAAAGGATTCCTTCAATTTAATCCCCCTCAACAAACAACTCAAAATTTCAATAACCAAGTAGTTGTTGTCAAAGCCACAATACCCTTTAATTATGGAGATTTGAAAAGACAATTCACTCCCCTACCCAATACCCTTCATAATACCATGTCCCAACTTCTAGAACAACAAATGATTACCTTTCCACTCATCATAGCACCTAACCCTAATAAGCCTTTACCCCTGAGCTTTAAAATAAATGCTTATTGCCACTATCACTGACAAAATGGAAATGACACAGAACATTCCAAGCATCTTAAACATATTATGCAATACCTCATTGATTTTGGCCGTCTATCCATTGGAGGTGTTAGTGATCAAGGAAATAAGTTTGTTGCCCCTCCTAACCAAAATTTGTAAATTTTTACCAACCCAATTCCCAAACATAATATTTCATTTTTCAAAGCAAGCAAAACTACAAAGAATAATGTGATGAATGTTGATACAGATGACGAAAATAATGATCCTATTCTAAATCATGTTATCAATGTCAATCCTATAGATGAAATGGTAGGGACAATAGACGTCACCCCTCGTAAGGGATGACCTAATAATTCTCTTGAAACTGCTTTCTCTTCTAAGGATATACTTAAACATTTTCCCAATGGTCCTGTCTACATAGTCGGTTGTATCTATGACAATCCCACTAATGGGATATTAATAGATCCTGCCTATAGAGAGAATGTGATCACTGAGGAATTTTTACTTTTGCATGAACTTTATCAAGATGAATATGATAAACCAAAAGCATGGATCAAGACACACAATGGGTTTGCTTGCCATACGATAAGATTGATCACCTTACCATTGCAGATAGGACCAAAAACATTAGATGTCACATTCTCCATCATCCCATAGTTGGACCAATTTTTTGTGAATCTAGGCCACCCATGGCTTCACTCCATGAAATCCATCCCTTCAGTTGTGCATAAATGCTTAAATTTTCCCTTTGAAAATTAAATATTTACTATCCACCATAGCGGCTTTAACCCCTTGTCTTCCAAAGGAAACTTTTCCCTAGATGTCTTTTGGCCCGAACCCATGGAACCTATAAAACCTCGAGAAGACTTCTTTTTCTTGTAATATCAAATTTTCAAGGAAAAGAAGATATCCAAACTATCTCTTTGAAACATGTCCCCATCAACCTCCCAACCTACCATCCTTGATGAAACCATGCTTGAACCTAAACAAGAACCAAACAATCAAGACCAATTGAAAATAGAAACTTCACCTACATCCTACAAATGACCAAGAGACAGTGAAACCAACCCCGTAACACCTCCTAGAATAAAAAAAAATTACAAATTCAAAGAGAAATTGGTCGAACAACCTCTTGTGGTTTCTTCCATTCCTCCCCTAAGGGAAGAAACTAAACCTATAGTTGATCAACCTACTCCTACACAAATAAAAATTGAGAAAAAAAAAAAAGAAACAGAGGTGCTAGAGAGCATAGGCATTGACGTTGTGCCCTTGCTCGCAAGTTACACAAAGAATTAAACAAAGAATCTCAAGATCCAAACTTGACTAAAGAAATGCACGATGACCCTCCTCCCTAGCTGAAGCAAGAAAAATCAATGCAACATCCACAACAGGAGTTGAACTCTTCCATGGAAATTATCATTCGACCTCCTATTGTGATCAACTTGGATGATGATGATGAGGTTGCTAAAATTGACGAAGAGGTGCGTAATGAACTAAATACATTGTTTTCCTCTTCCATGAGCTTAAAAGAAAAATATCCTATAAGGAGTATTGAACCTGGTGCTTCTCCTAGTTCAACACTTGCTCTTGTCCATTTTGCTAGTTGCCTAGATTCGGTATACATAGAATATGATTGCCAGGTGGATGACTTGCTCATAGGTTGACTCACATTTTCATTACTAGTCTCTTTGCTTTATTTTCTTTTACATTTTCCTTTTTGTGTGATTGCATGTGCATAATGTGATCCCCTGTGACATTCTTTTTTATGTTCTCTCTCTCTTTGTTACATTCCTCTATCTATAGCTTCATTCTTCTCTATGTTGTGCATATCTTTCAATTTTTATCTTGTGTTTCCTTTCGGGGATGATGCAAGGCATCATGACACCCTATGTCTCTTAAATATTGACCCAAAAGGATTTTTTATTTTTCTTTCACCTTTTTGTTTATCTTTTTCTCTTTTTTCTTGTGTTTTCCTTTTGGGGATGACGCAAGGCATCAAGACACCATATGTCTCTTCCATGTTGACCCAAAAGGTTTTTTCTTTTTCTTTCACCTTTTTGTTTATCTTTTTCTCTTTTGTCTTGTGTTTTCCTTTTGGGGATGACATAGGGCATCAAGACATTCATGACTCTTCCATGTTGACCCAAAAGGTTTTTCTTTTTTTTTGCTCTCTTTGTGTCATTCTTCTAATTCTATGTGTATTTGGGGAATGATGACAGTTCTGAGCTCTCTAAAAACATTGTAGCAAAGAACATACTGAATCCAAATCTATAGATCCCTTATGTGTTTGGTGTTTTCATTTTGGGGGAAACCCTCTCTCTTTTCTTTTCCTCTTGCATGATGTAGCTTTACTTAGAAACATATGACTTGGCATAGTGATGCAGAGTAGAGTGGTGGTTTTCAACACAATTAAAAATAAAACAAACTTTGAAACTTAGCAACCCTTACTTGATGGTTTACCCACAATTCCTTCAAATTCCCTTGTAGGATAGTAAAGGATATTTTTCCAACCTAATTTCTAAGCCAAGCCTCCAACCCAAAATCTAATCACCATTCAGGATACCCTTTAAGCCATTTGAAGACATCAAGTTTGCAAATATGATTTTTTTGGGACAAACCCTTCAAAAATTGACTGTTTCACTACCAAAATAGGCCTAATTAAGCTTTTCCTACTAGGTCTTTGATGAGCCTAGTTTTTGATCTAATTTTGGGTAGAATCTATAGTTTGTTTGCTAGCCATTGTCATGGACTTTGATGTTAAATGTTGATATTTTCATAATGTTTCCCTCATAGGACTTAATCCTATCTTTGCAAGTTTTAATGACATTGGCATATTATGTGGATTATCTATATTGATTTTGCATGTGATTAATGAATGTTCCTTAAGGTGATTATAGATGCACAGTTATTGTGCGTACTAACATTTCCATGCAGATTTAATTTGAGGATGTTAAGTTGAGGAAGACACCACCAGCTAGGCATGCACCATAATGTCCAATAAAGGAATCACTCAAGGTCAAACAAGGTCGACGGTAGAAGATTCCTCATGCAACCGAATGTAACCACCTTGTAGTGGACTTTAATGATTGATCAGACGCAGGTGTTACTGTTGTGCTAAATCTTCATTTGGACTTGTATGTCTGAACAAATTCCATGCACGTGTAACCGCCACCGCTCCACTTTCTCTATTTTCCCTAAATGGCATCCTCCTAGTTATGGAGTTGACTGCCTTGTTTAGCTAATAGTATAAATAAAGATTTGATGATCCTTCCTTAGGAGGTTGCACAATTTGATATTGTACTTACACTCTCAAGTTTTCAGTAATACAGATACATTACTCTTTGGTACTCATGATTTAGAGTGAATAAAATAAAGTTCTGAGTTCGAGCATCTAAGTTCTCATTAGTTTTAGGGGATACTTATCCAACGGGGCCCACTTGGTGAGTAGTCCATCTTCTTAGTTTAGTATTACTTACTATTTAGTAATTAGCTAGAAATCTGGCACCAACTATTCTTGCAGCCACTAGAATTTCATTTCATTTCTATTCTTGCAGCCAAAGCAGACAGAGTAGTACCCTGTTTGTTGCTCAAATTTTCATTACTATTCTGCATTTTAGTTTGATGTAGTTTTTGATTGATGATTTGAATTTATGGTACATTCCCTTCTAAGCAATTTACTTTCAGTATTGTGAGTTCCTTAGCTGTAGAATGAAATGGCTACTTTGAGTTCCTAGTGCACATACTATGCTGACCCATTTCAAGTTCACGTCCTTTGGTTGACAGGTTAAATGCACCTTCATGATGATTGAAATAGCTATTCAGGTTAGATGTCCAATCTTTGAATCATGGCTATAAGGGCTTAGTTATTAAATCATTATAGGAGGCCAACTTTTTTGGCACCATTGTTGAGGATGGTGTCAAACTAGGGAGTCTTTTGGAGTCATTGGTAGTTTTTCTTGTTGTAATGTTTCTGGAAGTTGTTCTTAGTATATCCTCATTTAGGAAGTAATGACCCCCCCTTATTCTTTACCAATTATTTGTGTGAGGTGACTAATAGTGATTGATACCACACAAATAGAGGAAGGAGAAGGGATGCTTATGGGAGATTCCTTCCTAACAATCCTAGTTTATTCTAGCTAGTTGAATATCAAAACCCACAAAGAGAAGAAGAAGAAGATCCACACCCCTTTGCTAATGCATTTCTTGATCTGACTAGCTCTGAAGTCTCCTTTGAAGAACAAAATCAGCTTGAGAACCCCTTTTCTTTGGAACTACATCAAGCAGGTATGAGTGATGTAAATGGGAATAGACCTAACCAACCAAATTTTCCTTTACCCATTTCCCATTAGAATGAGGTTGACAACATCAAGAACATCCCTACTTCAACACTCCCCAATTTTTATGGACTTGTCATAGAAGATCCTGATACCTTTTTATTTGAGTTTGACATACTCTATAGGAGTTATGATTATACTACTGATGCCCATAGGATTAAGCTATTCCCTACCACTCTGAAAGAGGCTACATTAAGATGGTTCATGAGCCTAGGCAAAGATACTATGGAAACTTGGGAAGACATGAAGACAAAATTCCTTGAGAAATACAAGGAATATTGTAGGGGCAGCGACATGAGAAGAGGTGACATTTTTATAATGTAGCAAAAGGAAGATGGGAGTCTAGAAGATTACATTGCAAGGTTTATGTTTTTCCTACAAAAATCCCCACACCATACACTCAATGAAGACTCACAAAAGTTTCTTTTCTTGAGAGGAATCAATGATAGCTGCACTGATGCCTTGGACCTCATGGGAGGAGGAGATATCTCCCAAGTTCCTTTGGAAAATATAAAGAAAATATGCCAGAACTACTCTAGGGAAACTTCAAAGAAGGGGAGATCTTACCAATCTTCCATGGGTAATTCAACTACAAGTGGAGTTTCAAGAATGGAGATTACACATTTGATGGCAAACTTCAATCAAGACATTATAAATAATCTAGCTACTCAACCGGATACACTTCAGACCAAGAAGAAGCAAGAGGAGGCTGAGGCAATGTTGACAGAGTATTGCCCCCACTACAGACAAAAGAAGAGGGACTGTAGATGCAAGATGGTAGCTAACCTTGAAAGCAAGCAGATTCCACCTAAGTTCAAACCAATCTAGATTGAAGAAGACCAAGTCTACTATGTTTCACAAAGGAAGCCTTGGGCTCCAAGACAAGGTATGCCATCGGATCCACTATCTTATATTGGGCCATATTTTAATTCCTATTCATCTGGTAACCAATGGCAACCCCCATATCCATCCAGTTATGGAGGATATCCACCACAACCTTGGAATAACCCTCCAAATGTTTGGCCCAATCATCAAAGTTCTCCACCCCAGTGGCAGAAACCTCAGGGGAATTGACAACAATTTCAAGGGAATTGGCAGCCACCTCCAAGAAATAGGAAACGAATGAATTAATGGAGAGGAGGACAACAATGGCCTACCCAGATAACCAATTACATGCAACCACCTTCTCAACCCTGGCAACCTACTATAATGCCTCCACCTACTAATCCAAGCTCAAATGCACCTAAACCTACTCAACTACTAGCTCATCCCACACCCAATCCAAATAACAAACCACAACAGCAGCCTGCATACTCTGTTGATTCAAATCAATTCCCTGCATATGCTATGAGTGTAAGTGACATCCACTTGCATTCAGGAACTACTCTACCATCCCCTTCCAAGCTCATTATCACTGAGCTTCATGTGGAAGATGAATAGGAACCTCTAAATGATCACATTCAACCAAGTGTACCTAAAAATCATGAACCAGTCCAAGTCAAGCAGATTGAACAAGAACCACCATTTCCTCAGAGATCGGAAGTTGCCAAGAAGATGGAAGAAAAGGAGGATACAAATTTTGATATCTTGGATCAGCTGAAGCATATATGTGTCTAGATACCTCCATTTCAGACCATAAAGGATGCTCCAATCTACTGTAAGGAAATCAAGGAAGTATGCCTCAAGAAGCTTGGTAGGAAAAAGAAGGACCCAACTATAGTTCATGTGGTGGGACAGGTAGCTAACATCATGCTGGGAAAAGTAACTATCCCCAAGTATAATGACCCAAGTAGTCCTGTGGTAGTAGTTGTTATAAATGAGATCCAAGTAAAGAATGCTCTGATTGATTTAGGGGCAACAATAAATGTAATGACCAAAGACATCCTGCAACAACTAAATGTTGCAAGCATGAGATCTACTCCTACTGTCCTATAGCTTGTTTATAGCTCTATTATTAATCCCGATGGTGTAGTGGAGGATCTTGTGGTAGTTTTAGACTCCTAGGAGTACCCAACAGACTTTATGATTCTCTCTCCTAAAGCTACACTAGGCGGGTATCCCATCATTCTTAGAAGGCCTTGGTTAGCAACTGTAGATGCATACATTGGATGTCGGTCAAGTGACATGACCATTTTAGATGGGAAGATCATAGAAATTTTTGTTCTTTATCCTCCTACTCAACCATCTCATGATGAAGATAATCTTGTATGGCCACATGTTGGTGAAGAGGCCGAGGAAGTTAATTTTGTGGCACAACTTATGGTGCTAAGAAGAAACTCTTTCATGCAACTCCAAGATGAGGATGAAGTATTGGATAACATCATTTAGAACCATTGTGAAGTGGAGGAAGCATCATCTTCTCATTCTACTACTTCAGTCAAGATACTTCTACCTGCTCTTCCTGCAGCCACTGTTCCTACAGACGTTCTTCCTGCAGCCACTCTTCTTGTAGCCACTATTTCTATAGACAGACTTCCTGCAATAATAGGTATGTCCCATACATTGCTTCATGAGCTAAAGGTACCATGTGTTAATGAAGCAGCCATGATAGAGCTAACTATACAAGTACAAGTGTTAGAAGGAAAATATCTAAATGTTAATAGTAAATTAAGAGGGTGACAACAACTGTTATTGTAAAAATTATTAAGGACCCATCAACATGCATTTGTGTGGGATTATCATGATATGAAGGGATTAGACCCTAAACTTTGCACACAGAGAATTTATATCAGAGATGATTGCACCCCAGTAAGATAGCCACAAAGAAGAATTAACCTTGCACTAAGAGAAATTGTAAAAGGGGAACTACAAAAATTACTAGATGCAGGATTTATCTACCCCATTTGAGATAGTCAGTGGGTGTCTACATTAGTGATTGTGCCCAAGAAAGGAGATAAATGGTGAGTTTGTGTTGATTATAAAGAACTTAATGCTACCACCAAAAAGGACCACTTTCCCTTACCCTTCATTGATCAAGTTTTGGACACACTTGCAGGAAAGCAATACTTTTCTTTTCTAGATGGATTCAGTGGCTACAACCAAATCCAAATTGCACCAGAGGACCAGGAGAAGACCAAATTTACCTATCCATGGGGGACCTATTCCTATTTAGTACTTCCATTTTTCTTATGCAATGCACCTGCAACTTTTCAGAGGCAGTCATTAGCATATTCTCAGACATTTCTCATGATTGCATGGAAATTTATATGGATGACTTTACCACTTATGGTGTTGATTTTATTCAAGCATTGGAAAATCTTAGGAGAGCCCTATAGAGATGTGAAGACCAAAACTTGTCCTTAAACAATGAAAAGTGTTTCATGATGATGCAGGAAGGTGTAGTTCTTGGTCACTACATCTCCCACAAGGGAATTCAAGTAGATCCCGCAAAGATTGAGGCAAATACAACCACACCCTGCAAAATAGAAGGATGTTAGGAATTCCCTTTGGGTCATGCAGGATGTTATAGGCATTTAATCAAGGACACTGCAAGGTAGTAGCACCATTTTATACTCTTCTCACTAAAGATGTTGAATTTCATTGACTGCAGCCTTAAGTGATACAAGGCATTTTCTAAACTTGAAGGCTGAAACTTTGACTTTATGCGTCTCAGACACTCAAAGGACTCCAATTGGGAACTCTCCTATTCTCATATCGGCATGCATAAAATTGCTAGGAGTAGTCTTAGGACATAAAGAAGGAGTTGTTGAAATGCTATTTACTTTGTCAGAAAATCGGCGCGAGCCAAATTCAATTAAACAGTTGATAGAGAAAGAAATGTTGAAGTAATCTATGAGCTAAAAATTCAGACATTACATACCAAACTACCAATTTTGTGCACACCGATCATGCAAACATTAGATATCTCATGAATAAACCTTTGATCATGGTAGGTGGGCAAGATGGTTATTGTTGGCGACTTGATATAACCATTGTGGATAAGCCATGGAAGGCCAATGTTGTTGCAGATTTTCTTTTCGCTAACTACATTAGAAGACAATTAACCCATAGATGACTTCTTTCCCCTCGATGAGAATCTATTCTTCCTCAAGATACAAACACCCCCGCCGTGGCGTCGACATAGCCACTATTTGGTCACTGTGAAGAGTTCCTTTTCACTTTCTCCAAAAGAGAAAAGGGCACTCATTGAAAATCTTTTCCTTCTCTTGGAT
The DNA here is from genome assembly GCA_007258455.2 of Sequoia sempervirens. Taxonomy (NCBI): domain Eukaryota; kingdom Viridiplantae; phylum Streptophyta; class Pinopsida; order Cupressales; family Cupressaceae; genus Sequoia; species Sequoia sempervirens. Next base: position 19,424 of record VDFB02323298.1, on the reverse strand, counting down.
TGCTGGATGTTTTTTTATACTAGACCATGTCATGAGGAGATGTGTGAGAGAAGATGAGATATGACATTTTGCGCACAACAAATCATGTGGAGGCTAATTTGAAAACCAGTGTTAAGCAATGAAGATTTTGAACGCAGGATATTACTAGCCAACACTCCATAAGGATGCAGGAAGGTATACCAGAAAATTTGATAGATGTCAAAGGATGGGTAGACCAACTAGATCTGATGAGATGCCACTATGCCCTCGAGGTAGTAATTCACCTTTAAGAAGTGGGGATTGGATTTTGTGGGACCCATTGACCCTCCATCAAATGGTAAGTCTTATATATTGGTATGCACTGATTATGTGACAAAGTGGGTAGAAGTTAAGGCCATGAAGCATGCAAGAGATAACAAGGTTGCAAAATTTCTTTATGAGGAGATTTTCACAAGATATGAAATCCCAAGAGAAATAGTGACTAATCAAGGGGCTCAATCCACATCAACCCTTGTTGCAACACTAGTTAATGAGTACAAAATAAGGCACAAGAAGTCTACTCCTTATCACCCCCAGGCTAATGGCCAAGTTGAGGTGACCAACAAAGAAATTGAAGCTATTTTGACCAAAACAGTAGGTATTCATAGAAAGGATTGGGAAAATAGATTACCAAAAAATGTTTGGGCCTATAGGACAACCTGGAAAACAATTACAAGCTTCACTCCACTTGAGTTGTTGTATGGAAAGGCATCCATGATGCCCATTGAATTTGAATATAAGACTCTTTGAACTACAATAGACTTAGGGATGGATATTTCTGAGGCACAAAGAGAAAGAATCATGTAGCTAAATTCTCTGGATGAGATAAGAAGAGAAGCCCTGCATCATATAGAGGTAATGCAGAATTAGAGAATCAAGTGGCATGAAAAATTTATCAAGGACAAGAAATTCCAACCAGGAGATTGGACCCTGCTCTATGACAAGATATTAGGACAATGTAGAAAAATTGCAAACAAGGTGGCTAGGACCATATGAATTCGTTGAGGTCTTTCCAAATGGAGTTGTTTAGCTTACTATCATTGACCCTATCAGATTCAAATTACTTGTCAATGGTCGTCATCTCAGATTATATCACAAGCCAGCTTCCAAAGAAGAGTTCTTGCAGCAATTCACCCAACACTCAGCACCCAAGTTTCTTGCAGCCAAAGGAAGTGGACCTAGTATCCATCCTTTTGGCTAATTAAGGTACGTACTTGTCATAATAAAGACTTCCACTCTTATGGAAGTCCATTTCTTTGCCCATCCACCCATTCACCCATCCATCACCACCTTTCTCTCTCTTCCATCACTTCATTCCACCTCACCTCATTCCACTTCATCTTCATTAATTGCTCAATTTATTCCCTAAAAGGTGAACAGTACTTTCTCTACAATCTTTGCAACAAATCATATACACATTTAGGTATGTGCACATTAATTGCTATCTTTTAATTATCTTTTAAGTACATTCATTTAATCATTGTACGTTAGTATAGACATTCGCATAACATGTCATTACTCCCTATCAAATCACCACTCCCATCTCGCATGTGCGAACACATGTCCAAATTTAGGTTGGAGGGGAAGAAAAAGATGCAAATATATTGCCCATGTGTCAATTTATGCTAGGCTATGTCAGAAAATTTAAGATGAGTTGATTTGAAATCTGAGTGAGAGGATGGCTTGCATGTGTGAAGTGACATTAATTGCACCCATCATTTCTTCCCATCATAATTCTCCTTTATCACTCCTTTTCTTTCCATTATTGACTCTTGTAATCTTGAGTTGCAAGAAAAATGGTAAAACAAAATAAAGGGAAAATTCAGTCGATATTGGCACTGGAAATTTAGTAGGTATTGCAGGAAGGTGAACTTGATTTTCAGACGGAATTGTAGGAAAGAAATCACAGAGCATTTGTTTGATTGCAAAAAATAGGAGGTGGGATAATTTGAAATGAACCCATGGTGCATGATGTTTTACTGTAGAATGCACAATACCTAGCCGAATTTAGAAACTGTGGATGGTTAGATTACTTCCTGAAGCTGGATGGATTTGATGAAAGCATTTCCCTTACATTCACCTAGACAATTTTTGAAGGAAAAGCCATAGTAAAAGGGTTGGAAGTTGTGGAAATTGAGGAAAGAATTGTAGAGGTCACAGGGTTACCTGCTGATGGTGAAAATTACCCTACTTCTAGAGACTCCAGATCAGCGAGGGCCGAATTTATAGAGTCGAATGACCCCCCATTGAGCATAGATAAATAGGGTGCAAAGAGAATGTATTTTTCTGAGCCATGGAAATAGATAGCCATTTATGTTATCAAATACATCACCTATGAGGGTCGATAGTCGAATTTACATTTTGTGCACTTCAAGCTTTTGAATCACATGAGGCACGAAAGGACAATGAATGTGCCTAATGTGTTATACAATTTTCTCTCAATCATTGCGTTCGAGACCCAAAAAGGTAGGGATAATTCTATTTCCCACCATTGTCTGATTAAATTGCTAGTTGAGAAGTCTCTACATGATGTATTTGGAATGACCTAGGAAAAATTTATAAATATTGATCAAATTAGACCTGAGCATTTGCAACCTAGGGTTTTACCTCAACCCCATAGGTCTAGCAGGAGATTGAGCACAACTAAAGCCACTCTTGGTGCTTCAACCTCTGGTGGTGGCTCTAGTGTGAATCCTCTTACAACAGAAGAAACCATAGAAATTATTTCTTCTCGAATAGAGCACTCAGAAAAAGAAAGCTCTTCATCAGATTCTGATGATGACATTCTACTTGGCGCCCTGATAAAAACTAGGGCACATAAGAGAGAAGTAGGAATGAGAAAAATGAAATTCCAAAAGGTAGCTAATAGAAAGAAAGGTGCCAAGTTCTAAGAAGAGGAAGGTTGGCGTTGTTCATCCTGCAACCAAAGAAAAATGTGAGACCTCCTAGGAAGTTAAGACCAGTTGGGCCAACAATTGATAAACCTCCATAGGAAATCCATAAGCTTGGTGAGACATCACATGAGGACCCTAAAAATCCAATGGGGCAGGAGAATGTTGAAGAAGAAGACATATTTGAGAGAGAAACAAATATAAAACTGGCCAATCTTGCTAACATTGCAAAAGAGTCTAAGGAAAATCAGGATTTCCTACAGCATGAGCAAGAAGTCCTATAGCAAGAAGTCCTACAACAATAGCCATAAATAGAGTAGGAGTTCCTGCAGCCACAACAAAAACAAGAACGATATCCCCTATAGTAAGAAGTGGGAGAAGAAATAGTACCCCCATAGCCAGAAAAAACTAGACAACTTGAATCCATGCAGATAGTGCTATATGAGGAGCCACCATTGACAAAAAGATTGGTAGGAATTTATAATCCTCCTGATTTTACAATACATATGACAATTTTGAATTTATGGAAAGAAATACAAAGGAGGGAGGAAGAATGGAAAAAGGAAAAATAGAAATTGAAGAAGGAAATTCGAAAGAGGGATGAGGAGATTGAAGAGAAGGATGTAGAAATTGCCACCCTAAAGCAGAGGGTGGATGATATGGCAACCTTGGTACCATAAATTTTGGAATGTAAGACCCCTCCAAGGGTCTATGCTCTGCACCTGAAAGAGAAATATCTCTCTTTTAAGCTATCAAGGATTGCCTCAAGTTTGAATCCTTCTATTGACACCCTTGTTGAATTTTTCAATGCTTATAGGATTCCCTCACCTGAAATGAAGAATTTGATGTGTGAATTTTATTTGCATAATTATGATGTAACTCAAGACCATGATTGGAATCTGTTGTTGTATGTTGGGGATGTCCAATTAAGGGCATTTATGTCTTTGGTGCAAAATGAGATTAATTGGGGACAACATGAAGCTTATAAGAAATTGGAGTCTAACATCCCTCTGCCCATTAGGGTTGAATCAAGCAACCCAAGGGATATTTATAGAGAATGACACAAAATGCTTCTTAGACCTAGTTATGGCAAGATGATTGTGCCTTGGATTGAGGCAATTTATAGTGAGTATGAGGTAAAGGTAGCAACAAAGTAGGAAACTATGAGAATATGCTTATCACAAAGATGGAATAGCCTAACTAATGAGCTGAAATAGGCTGAACCCCATTCCATCCACAATTATGTTGCAGCACTAAAAATGATTTATAGGTATATTCAGATTGGGAGAACGAAGGGGAAATTTTGGCTTCCCCTGACTTTCCTGCCACCCATTCTCATGTGGCTCGTTCCAAACTTCAAATTCTACCAGTATGACATTGCTACAAAAAAATAGAGATGGAACAAATTTGACAGATTATGAGGATTCTATTGGGGTCTTGATTCATGCACAACAACCACTGATGTTGGACAACTATTAGTTGCAAATTTCAGAGCTTTGACCAAGCAGAAGAACAACCCTTCTCTTGTTGGAGGACCATCAAAATTTTAGGTTGGGGGGAGTGATGAGCCTAGTTTTTGGTCCAATGTTGGGTAGAATCTATAGTTTATTTGTTGGCAGTTGTCATGGAATTTGATGTTAAATGTTGATATTTTCATAATGTCTCCCTCAAACCATAAACATTGGGCTTAATCCTATCTCTACAAGTTTTAATGACATTGGCATATTATGTGGATTATCTATATTGATTTTGCATGTGGTTAATGAATGTTACTTAAGGTGGTTATAGATGTGCAATTATTGTGTGTACTAACATTACCATGCAAATTTAATTTGAGGATGCTAAGTTGAGGAAGACACTGCCAGCTAGGCATGCACCATAATATCTAGCAAAGGAATCACTCAAGGTCAAAGGAGGTCAATGACAAAAGATTCCTCATGCAACCGAATGTAACCACCTTGTAGTGTACTTCAATGATTGAGCAGACACGAGGGTTACTGCTGTGCTAAGTCTGCATTTGGACTTGCATGTCTGACCAAATTCCATGCACGTGTAACTGTCGTCACTCCACTTCCTCTGTTTTCCCTAAATGGCATCCTCCTAGTCATGGAGTTGAATTCCTTGTTTAGCTGATAGTATAAACAAAGATTCAATGCTCCTTCCTCAGGGGGTTGCATGATTTGATATTGTACTTGCACTCTCAAGTTTTCAATAATACAAATACATTACTCTTTTGTACTCATGATTTATAGTGAATAAAATAAATTTTTGAGTTCGAGCATCTAAGTTCTCATTAGTTTTAGAGGATAATTATCCAAGGGGGCCCACTTTGTGAGTAATATGTCTTCTTAGTTTAGTATTACTTACTGTTTAGTAATTAGTTAGAAATATGACACCGATTGTTCATACAGCCACTAGAATTTCATTCTGTGACTATTCCTACAGCCAAAGTAGACAAAGTAGTACCCTATTTTTTGCTCATATTTTCATTATTGTTCTACATTTTAGTTTGATGTAGTTGTTGATTGCTAATTGACATTTATGGTATTCCCTTCTAAGCAATTTACTTTCAGTATTGTGAGTTCCTTAGTTGTAGAATGAAATGGCTACTTTTAGTTCCTAGTGCACATACTCTATTGACCCATTTCAAGTTCACATCCTTGGATTGACAAGTTAAATTCACCTTCATGATGATTGAAATAGCTATTCAAGTGAGATGTCCAATCTTTGAATCATGGTTGTAAGGGCTTAGTTATTAAATCATTGTAGGAGGCCAAAAATCTCAACAAGGTTTACTCACTTTAGGATTCAAATATTAAAACCAAGACTCCAAACATGTCAGATAAGGTCTACCCAATCATTTCCAACCCCTACAAACCAATTCCCAAAAGATTTTCTACAAACCCTAACCCTCATGCAACTTTTTTTCCTAAAAACATGAGTTTGCAGCTTAGGGAATCAACATATTTGCCCAAACCCTCCTCCCTTGCTCCCACAAACATCTTTAACACAAAACCTAGCCTATCTACACCCATTCAACTAATGAACAAACCTTTTCATTTGTGGAATGGGTCTAAAACACATTTTCTTTCAATCAAACCCTCACAACCAGGGTTTCCAACTATTTTTAGTAAAATTGGCCTAACTCCTTTCAAACTTAATGAAAACTGATGAGATCAATTGTAGAAGATAGAGAACTCAATCCTTCATCAATTCCAACACAAATTAGAACACCTACAGGCTATATAGGGCTGTACTACTCTGTGTAGCAGCAAATCCAATGAATAAAACATAGAAAATTGAGCACTTTTATTGGTTCAATCTTCAAATTTCCATCAACAACCTCTTCAATCAACCATAAATGACTTTTTAAAGCATTTTCCAACAAAAATAACTGATCCTAACTACTTTTCAAATCCCCTGACCATTCAGCTTCCTCTATCCACAAAAATGTAAAAGTTGTTATGCAAGTTTTGCAACATTTATGTAAAAATTGACAACTTTAACAAACTAACACCAACCAACCTAAAAACATCACAAATGGTCTTAAAAGACCTTATTACACATAAAACATGACTCAAACACAAAAAAAACCATATTAGACTCATTTATTCATCATGGAGGCTTATGGTACCCTACACTATACTCCTTGGGAAAAAATGACTCAAGTCCCCTTAAGGACACTGCTACAACAATAGAATCATGGTTGTTCATGCCATTCTCTAACCTCCAAGTGACATCTCCGCCAGATCAACCTTTACAATAAATCAAATACTGGAAATAGGCATGGTATTTTGGCTTTGACTTGTTCTTCACTTGAGAATGTTTTTCTTCACTTGATGGATGATCTTTGATTCCTCCCTCATCTGACAATGTTGTCAAATATGTTTCTTCATCTACAACCATAGCTTCTTCTTCCTTGGAATGCACTTCCTTCCTCTTCTTTTTATCATTTACCAAGCCTTATTTCAAAGTGTTGTAAAGTGTTGTAACAAAATTTCACACTTTTCTAGGTTTGTCATTAATAACTGGGCTTTTATCATGCCTTAATTGGCCCCATTTTTCATCTACAGGCCTTACTTATGAGTATTTTTTAGAGTAAACCCAATAAACATCATTTAAAACATTTAAGTACTAAAACCCACTTCAAATTCCTAAGGCGGGACCCATTCACCATTTTGGGTGAATGATTCCCCTTAGGTGGGACCCATTCGCCCAGAGTGCCAAATGAGTCCCCTTTGGCTCAAAACTCAAAATCAATTCAAATTTCTGGTGGGTTTTTATTTTCTAAAATCTAAGGTTGGCCTATGATGATGTATTTTCTGGAATTATTTTATAATCAAGTATAAATATAAGGTTTTTCTACTCATTTCACCTAGAATCACTCAATCAATCTATCAAGAATTATAAGCATTTCAATCATTTTCAATTCTACATCCATTACAGTCACTACTTGCATGATTGCAACATTCTACTTCAAGGGTTTGGTGAGTTGTAACATTTCTTTTTCTCATTCATCATTCTCTTTCCATATTTCATTTCATTTCAAGGGTTTAATTACCAGCATGAGGTTTGACCAAGGAAAACCCCTATTCACTAACCCCACAATAATTTTTCCCTCTCTTTGCATGTGATTTATAGGTTTAGGTTGCAGATTTGTCAAAGAGCAAGATTGGAAAAGTTGCCATCAAGTTGTCAAATCCATTCAAATTTTTCAAAGTCCTAGGAGAAGCTTGGAGAACACCTATAGGTTGAATTTGACAGTTTCAGACCCTAATCTGAACCAGGAGTAGGAGTGTAGACCGAGAGCTATAGATTCCACTTTTGAATTTCTAGAAATCTAGAAGTGGAATGATTCACCATTAGTGGCAAATGAGTCCCACTATAGGATTCTGATAGATATTTTTGTAGATCTAAGTACCAAGTTGTCCGAAACCTGTTCTAACATTGTTCACTTGAAGTAGGACTAAGTCACCCAGCTTGGCGTATGAGTCCTAGTTGGCCTAGAAAGCAACAATTTCAGGATTCTAGAACTCAATTCCATCTTTCTCCAGTTTCTAGGTGAACACTTTAAATCTCAGATTTTTCTATTATAATCAATTTGCATTTCTAGGTCTTTTTGCATATCATAGTGTGTTTTCAAACATCTTGCATTTTCCAAGTTTTGCATTAGTGGTGAACTTCTTTATCAGTCTTCAACCTTTAGAAAAATCCTCTTTGAAAGATTTCAATCTTCTTTGCATTGAAATCTCAAGGGTTTTGTTCTTGAGTGAAGCATTAAGGTTTTTGTATCTCTCTTTTTAGGTCCAAAACCCTAGAAGTGTAAGAGAGCCCACATACAAAAACATACGTTTCATTTTGGTGAACCCGCATTTAGAGCATCATATATTTTGTTTTGGAGTGTATTTCCATCCTAGAATTAGCTTACATTAACATTGCATTGCATTTTGCAAAGTTTAATTTGCATTATAGGGTTTCAAAATTTGCATTAGTAAAAAGCTCATATAGCTTTCATTATTGAATTTCATCTAATTAAAAATCACTAAAATTTTGCATTTTCATATCATATATGCATTAGAAAATATAAAATTCATAAAATTCATTTTCAAAACTCTAAAAAATTTCAAAAAAATTAGTACTAGGACTGATTTGCCACTTAGGGCGAATCAGTCCCTTTGCACATTTTGCACTGCATTTTTTGTCATTTACAACTCAATTTATGGGTTTCTATTCATTGTTTCTGCATTTCAGTTTTACTTTCTAGAATTTTAGTTTTAAGCAATTCATTCTTGTTAGCTTACATTGCATTTCCATCCATCCCGCATTTAGTATCCTTTGCAATGAGTGTTTGGTTTCCTATTGCTAATACCATAGTGAGAATAAGTTCAAGACTTATGGCATCTCGCGATAACATTCTCATTGTGGATCTTGGGTTATCTAGAGCTTCCACTCCTAGTATTGACACTAGTACACTAGGCATGTATAATACCCTTAGCAACTCTTTACCTTTAGGTAGTATGCATCAACCAAGGACTAATGATATCCTGCACAAGAAAATAATTCAACTTAATGAGGATTTAGTCAACCTACAACACCAAGTTATCCTTGAAAACATTTCCGCTACTGCAATTCCTACAATAGAAAACATTCAATGCATGCTTGAAAGTGATGAAGGCCTTGACCTTGTGAGAAACATAGTTCAAATCTTTGGAAATCATCTTCCTTCAACCTCTAGTGCTCCTATACCAACAAACAATGTTGCCAACCAAGGAGGAACTCAAATTCCTCCTCCCTCAACGATAGCCTCAATACCTACCTATACCACTCCTCAAGTCACAACAACAATACAACAAGTTAATAATGTGATTTTGTCCTTGAACATTCCTACTAGCATCCCTGGTTCCTATGTGGCATTGCATGTTCTATCTTCTACCACATTACCACCTATAAGCATTCCATTCACTTGCCCTACTACTACATACACTCCATCACTAATTTCACTTCCACCTCATACCACTTGTAATGAACTTCTCATAACACAACTTTTCCAAAATGTTTCATCCATGCAAAACAAAATCTCCACCATAAACCAAAATCAGAATGGCCCACTTACATATTATGTCAAAAGTAGCCCATTGTCTTTGGAAATATTGCAAACACCAATGCCACAAGGAGTAGAGGTGCCTAGATTTGAGAAATATGGAGGGAAGGGAGATCCTTCTAACCATGTTAATTCCTAAACTGCCTTATGTAGTGACTTTGTCCTTGATGATAAATTATTGGAAAAACTCTTTCCTAGGTCCTTAAAAGATAATGCGTTGGAATAGTTTTCTTCTTTACCAAAAAATTCAATTCATTCTTTCAATGAAATTTTTGATTAATTTGTAAACCATTTCCAAGTGCATATGACTCCCAAGAAAACCTTGGCCGATTTGATGAGATGCAAGCAAAATGAGGAAGAAAAGGTAACTGATTTTATCCCACGATATCAATTGCTTTATTCCCAAATTGATGTCAAGATTCCTGACCCACACCTTCAAAATATGTTTATAGAAAACTTGAAAACTAAACTTTACGAAAAAATAACTATGATGAAATTATCATCCTTCATGCACTTGTGTACTGCCCTTTGCGATTATGAAAATTTGGTTAGTAGTCGAGATACAAGGTCCACTTCTAGTTGAATTGAAAAATCCGAGCCTGTCAACCAAAAAAATTCCAAACCATTTAGAAAGAAAAATAAAGGTTTCCTTCAATTTAATCTTCCTCAACCAACAACTCAAAATTCGAATAACCAAATAGTAGTTGTTAAAATCTCGGTGCCCTTTAGTTATGGAGATCCGAAAAAACAATTCACACCCTTACCCGACACCCTTCATAACACAATGTCCCAACTTTTACAACAAAAAATGATTACCTTACCTCCTATCAAAACACCTAACCCTACTAAGCCTTTACCCCTAAGCTTTAAATCAAATGCTTATTGCCATTATCATTGACAACATGGACATGACATGGAACACTACAAGTGTCTTAAACATCTTGTGCAAGACCTCATTGATTCTGGTAATTTATCCATTGCAGGTGTTAGTAATCAAGGCAATAAGTTTGTTGTCCCTCTAAACCAAAACTTGCAACTTTTCACTAATCTGATTCCTAAGCATAATATTTCATTTGTCAAAGCTAGCAAAACTACACAAAATGATGTGATGAATGTTGATAAAGATGATGAACATAATAACCCTGTCCCAAATGATATCAGTGTTAATCCTATGGATGAAATGGTTGGGGTGATAGATGTTATCCCTGATAAGGGCCAACCTAAGAATCCTCTTGATATTGCTTTCTCCTCAAAGGATATAATTAAAAATTCACACGATGGTCCTCTCTACATATTCGGCTGTATCTATGACAAGCCCACTAATGGGATGCTAATTAATCCCACCTATGCAGAGAATGTGATCATCGAGGAATTTTTGGTATTGCTTGAAATTTATCAAGATGACTATGATAAGCCAAAAGCATGGATCAAGAAGCACAATGGTCTTACTTTCCCTATGATAGGATCGATCACCCTTCCATTAAAAATAGGACCAAAACATTAGATGCCACATTCTCCAACATCCCGTAGTCAAACCAATTTCATTTACGACTAGGCCATCCATGGCTTCACTCAATGAAATTTGTCCCCTCAGTGTTACAAAAATGCTTAAAGTTTCCACTTGACAATTAAATATTCACCATTCACCATAGCGGATTTAACCCCTTGTCTTCCAAAGGAAACTTTTCTTTAGAAGCCTTTTGGCTCGAGCCCATGGAACCTATAACACCACGACATGACTTCTTTTTCATATCTTACCAAAAATTCAAAGCAAATAAAACAACCAAATTATCCATAAGAAACATGTCCCCTTCTATTTCAGCACCTCCCATACTTGATGAAACCATGATTGAACCTAAACAAGAACCAAACAGCCAAGACCAACCAGCACCAGAAACTTCCCCTACATCATCCAAGAGACCAAGAGACAATGAAAGCAACTTTGTCATGCCTCCTCAAATAAAAAAAGTTTACAAGGAAAAAGAGAAATTGGATGAACAACCTCCTCTGGTTCCTATTGTTCCTACACTTAGGGAAGAAAAGAAACCTATGGTTGATCAACCCACTCTTACAAAAACACAACTTGAAAACAAAACCAGAAGAAACAGAGGTGCTAGAGAGCGTAGGCATAGATGTCGTGCCCTTGGTCACAAGTTACATGAAGAGTTAAGTAAAGAAAATAAAAATCTGAACTTGACTATAGCAATCCATGATGACCCTCCTCCCTAGAATGATTCAATACAACAATCACAACAAGAGTTACACTCTTCATTGGATATTATCATTCGTCCTCCTATTGTGATTAATTTGGATGATGATAATGAGATCACTAAAATTGATGAAGAGGTGCATAATGACTTGAACACATTGTTTTCCTCTTCCATGAGCTTAAATGAGAAATATCCTATATAGAGTGATGAGCTTGGTATTTCTCCTAGTTCAACACTTGCCCTTGTCCCTTTGGCTAGTTTCTCACCCTCGACATATAATGAACATGATTGGGAGGTAGATGACTTGCTCGATGGTTGAATAACATTTTCCTTACTAGTTTTTTCATTTTTATTTTCTTTCTTTTTCTTTTGTGTGATTGCATGTGTGTAATATGATCCCCTATGATGTTTTTTTTGTGTTCTCTCTCTTCATGACATTCCTCTATTTGTACCTTCATTCTTCTCTATGTCGTGCATCGCTTTCACCTTTTTATTTTTCTTTATCTTTTTCTTGTGTTTTCCTTTTGGGGATGACGAAAGGAATTGAGACATCCAAGTCTCTTTCATGTTGACCCAAAAGGATTTTTATTTTCTTTTCCTTTTTCTTTTCTTATGTTTTCCTTTTGGGGATGATGCAAGGCATTGATACATCCAATTCTCTTTCATGTTCACCCAAAAGGATTTTTCTTTTTCTTGTGTTTTCCTTTTGGGGATGATGCAAGGCATTGAGACATCTAGGTCTCTTTCATGTTGACCCAAAATATTTTTCTTTTTCTTTCGTCTTCTCTTTTTCATTTGTCTTCTTTTTTCCTTTTGGGGATGATGTAAGGTGTCGAGACACCCTATGTCTCTTCCATGTTGACCCACAAGGTTTTTCTTTATTTTCTCTCTTTGTGTCCTTCCAGTTCTATGTATTTTTGGGATGATGAAAGTTCCAATCTCTCTTAAAAAAATTGTAGCAAAGAACATGTTGACCCCAAATCCATAGATCCCTTACGTGTTTGGTGTTTTCATTTTGGGGGAAAACCCTCCCTTTTCTTTTTATCTCTCATGACACAACTTTACTTAGAAACATATGACTTAGCATAGGGATTTCTAAGTTGTCTCTCATGTCTTCTTTCTTGTCTCCATTTTTCATTTGCTACTTTAAAGTTATTGCCCACAGTATGGTGTTTAGAAATTCCTTTAAAGTGGGGGCATACATTATTGTGATTATTTTGCATTTTCCTTCTTCTTATTTCTTAGTGCAACCTTTTTACGTCATACGATGTGTTTGAAGCTTTGGGGATGACATTGGGTATGATGTCCTTCATGAGCATGATCTATCTTAGCATATTGCATTCCTCTTAGTGACTTGATGTGACACACTGCATCCCCTAAGTTGTGAATTTTCAATTCTTTGATTGGTCTTGTCTTGGAGACATTAGGCACAATGTTTCCTAAGTTAAAGACCTCACATGAATGTAACAAGATTCATATGAAAATTCATTTCATGTTGCATTTTTCATTTTTTTTATGGCCACCTTACATAACAAAACTTCTATGCATGTGGAGCCATTGCATTTCTTCATGAGCTCCAAGAATAAGAAGTTTTACTTGTCTCATGAAGCTCAAAAAGTCATTTTCTTTTGTGGAACCTTATTAAAGTTATCTGGGGGTATAACTTTGGTATGGTTGAGTGGGAATCCCATTTTGAGGGATGACTTTCCCCATAGCCACATGTGTGTGTGTGAGTGCATACCAACCATGAGTGTATGTTGTTGGTAACACAAGGGTAGACAACTTAGAAGAGGGGGGTGAATCAATTATCACAAAATTTCAAACTTTATTAAACTTATTAGCCTTATTCTCATATCTAATTAATAACCATGAAAACATAGATCATCAACACATCAGAAACACACACAATACCAATATTTTTATGTGGAAACCCTATTAGGGGAAAAACCATAGTGGAGATCATTCCACAAGATTATACCCTATTAAAAGTATAAGAGAATAAATGGGAATGCACATGCATTCAGGCACACTTCCTAGAGGTCACTACTCAAATACAACAAGGCTTACTATCCAAGGAAGACACATTATCTTACAGAAAGATTATGATTACATCCATAAGATTTTGAACTGAGAAAATAGCATTTGATCATGCCTGATTATAGTCTCGGTTAAGCACAAAAAATCTACTCACTCTTCACACTTTATTTCTGCCTTTGAATGATTTAAACTTTATTCACACACAGGAATCCCACACTTTGCACACCTCTTACTTCAAATGAGAAAAAAATCACTCTTATATATCTGCAACAAGAGATAACATCATCTACATGCTGGCTACAAATAAGATATAAAATGAATACAAAATTTTGACCCAAAACATAAATAATTTACAATGCAAATCAACTAAAGTCAGCCACAACATAGTGAGGACCCAAAATAAATCCTCGAACATGAGACACCTTAAAAAAAAATTCCTCAAAGATCCACAACATGCTACAATCACCCAGTCGTCCAAGTATATGAAAAACATGAACACGCAAGAGAAAATATTCATTTGCGAACACACCGATCAACACAGATGTGCAACAAGGATAGATCACAATCTAGAAAAAATCCACAAGCAACATGAATCACTAGAGAAGCATCTGCAACAACTGAACTTACTAGACTCACATCATCTTCATTCAGGGACACCAACTGAAACAATAGAAAAATTGTCTAAACAAAAATACTCATAACATGATCAAGTCTTCATGCAGATCTCTGAAAATCAACGTGGATAAACTAGATATACTAAAAAACAAACCATTTACTCCATAATCTTTGATCATCAACATACTAAGCAAGCCATCAACATGCTGGCCAAACTGAACTTGACAACCTATAACTCTCTTTACTACAATTTTCTTAATATCCTCGACATATACAACCTCAAATGACATAAATGCTAATAGTGTTGACATCAATGACAACCACATATAAGCAACACAACCACAACATCCAAAAATCTCCCACTTTTGCATTGATGATAACACATGATGTGAAAAACACCATCAATCCAACTTCCTCTTGGCACTTTCTCCTCCTTAGGTTTTGACTCTTCTCCTCAACTCTTCTCCTCACAAGGTTTTTCACATGAATCTTCTTCCCCGTTGACATCAATGACAAAGATAAGAATTATATTTCTCACACAAGCTCTGAAACACATATCAAAACATCTGACTACTCCCCCTGAGTAGTAGCCACCACAACATCAATCTAGATCAATATATGACTATGAAATGCATAGACTGATGCAAATCAATGCATCTTAGTTCTGATTAGGAGGGGTAATCACCCCTAGCTTCCCTCTTAGATAATCAAAAGTATCCTTAGGCAAAGGCTTAGTAAAGATGTCTGCAATCTATTCCTTAATAGGCACATACGCCAGTCTGACATCCTTTTCACTCACCTCTCTCAAAAAGTGAAACTTGATAGATATATGCTTGGTCTTTGAATGCATCACCAGATTCTTAGAAATGTTAATTGCACTTGAATTATTAAAAAATATAGCAATAGGCTCATGATACATGATTTTGATATCTTTCAACATCTACTTCATCCACAATACTTGAGTACAATTGCTAGCAGCAACAATGTATTCTACCTCTGCAGTGGATAAGGAAATGACATTTTGCTTCTTACTTTACCACAGAATTAGTTTTTTTCCCAAGAAAAATGCACCACCACTGGTACTCTTTCTGTCATCCACATCTCCTGCCCAATCAACATCAATAAAAGCACTCAAAGTAAAGTCATCTTCTTTAGAATACCATAGGCTAGAATCAGTTGTCCCCTTCAAGTATCTAAAAATTCTCTTCACAGCAGTCACATGAGATTCCTTAGGATCAGCTTGAAATCTAGTAACAATGCTTGCAACATTCATGATATCAGGTCTAGTTTGAGTCAAATAAAGCAATCCACCAATCATGGATCTGCATCTAGTCTGGTTTTCTTTCGGAGAATCATCATTTTGAGTCAACTTACATCCATTCACCATAGGTGTACCAACTGGCTTTGAATCTTCCATACCAAACTTCTTTAGCAATTCTTTCACATACTTGGACTGAGATATAAAGATCCCTTTGTTTAGTTGAATAATTTGTAATCCCAAAAAGAATTTCATTTCTCTAATCATTAACATCTCAAATTCACTTTGCATCTCATCAGCAAACTTCATGCACAAACTATCATCTCCTCCAAAAATGATATCATTAACAAAGGCTTCAAAAATCAAATCTTTATCATGATCAATCTTGAAATACAAATTACTATCAATAGTACCTTTATTGAATCCAAGTCTCAACAAATACTTATCCAATCTGGCACCATGCTCTTGGGGCTCGCTGAAGTCCATACAATGCTTTCTTCAACTGACAAACCATATCTCCCTGTTCAATCGATTGAAACCCATCAGGTTGTTCAATATACACTTCTTCTTCCAGTTCACCATTTAGAAAAGCTGACTTGACATCCATCTGATAAACCTTGAAGTTTTTGTAGGAAACATAAGCAAGAAACAATCTCACAGCTTCAATCTTAGAAACAGGGGAAAAAGTTTCCTCAAATTCAATTCCTTCCATATGTGAATATCCTTTACATACCAGTATTGCTTTGTTTCTAACAACTTCACCTTGCTCATTCAATTTATTCTGAAAGACCCATTTAGTTCCAATGACATTTTTTCCCTTAGGTCTAGGAACAATAATCCATGTTTCATTCTTCTCAATTTGATGTAACTCTTCTTTCATTGCTTCCATCCAATGTTCATCTTTGCATGCTTCATTGGTATTACTAGGCTCAGTATTTGAAATCAAATAGTATTCTTCAACAATTCTTCTCCTAGTTTGAACACCTTTGTTCTTATCACCTATAATCTGATCTTCTAAATGATCCAGTCTTACATACCTTGGAGTCTTAGGATGTTCTTGAACTTCTGGCTCTTGTGTTCTCACTTCACCATTTTCACTAGTTCCTTCCTTTTGACTTTCCTAATTCACCAGAATAATTTGCACTTGATTCTAAGTCTAAACTAAACTGACATTCTAATCATCTAAATCATATCCCCAAGTTTTAGATAGTCTAACTATATCTTTATCAACCTTGACATTAGCACTTTCAACCACTTTCCTCAATCTCTTATTGAAGCACCGATAGGATTACTCTTAGTAGAGTAACCAAGAAAGATACCTTCATCACTCCTATATCTTCATCTCTTTTGATATAACATCTAGTCATAAATATTTTGAAGTATCTAACAGTAGGCTTATGACCAAACCATAGTTCATAAGGGGTCTTACCGGTATCACCTTAGATATGCACCTAATTGAGAGTGTAAACAATAGTTCTCATAGCTTCTCTATAGTAGATATGACAAACATTTCTTTCAAGCATCATAGTCCTAGCAACATCTAGAACTGTCATGTTCTTCCTTTCCACAAATCCATTTTGTTGAGTGGTCTGTGGGGCAGATAATTATCTCTTTAACCCATGTTCTTCACAAAAAGAATTAAAGTCACTAGAAATGAATTCACCACCTCTATCTAATCTTAGACATTTAATCTTTAGACCTTTTTATGTCTCAACCTTAGCTTTAAAAATATTGAATTTCTCAAGAGCTTCAGATTTTTCTCTTAAGAAAGCAACCCACATCAATCTAGAATAATCATCAATGAGTAACATGAAATACATGTCTCCTTGTAAGCTTCTGATTCTTGAAGGACCACATAGATAAGTATGCACAAGCTCCAATACTTTATTTCAACAATGGTGTTTTCTTCCCCAACTGACATTCATTGGATGTGGTATTAGTAGGATGTACCAACTTAGGAAGATCTCTCATAGCATGAGTAGAACTTATCTTGATAATATTGTCAAAGTTTACATGACACAATCTCCTATGCCATAACCAACTTTCATCAACTTGAGCAATCAAAAAAAAAATAGTAGCAACATTCAGGTGAAAGATATTACCTTTTTTTTTCTTGTACTTGAAGCAATCACATTTCTAGAACTCCCCAATATTCTACACTTTCCATTCTTGAATTGCAGATTGTATCCCTTTTCAACCATCTATCCAAAACTTAAAAGATTATGCTTCAAACCTTCAACATATAGGACATCATCAGTATTATTCTTACCATCAAGAGAAATGGATCCTCTACCACAATTACAACAACTTTATCATCACCAAATCTTACAACACCATCATAATTTTCAAGACTCAAAAATTTACTTTTATCACTTGTCATGTGATGAGAGCAACCACTATCAATCACCCATTCATCCTTTTCTTCAATTCTGGCTGCCAGAGATTTTTCCACATTCATGCAACTATCAGATTCAGTAGGTACTGGATCATTTTCCTTGATAGAAATAAATACCCATTCATCTTCACTTGCATTCCCTTTATTAGATTCATCATCTGTCACACCTTCATCAACAACATAATAACATTTTCTTTGGAATCTAGACTTGTTAGGTCTTGGCTTGGGAACTCTTTCAGGACACCTTGAGGCAAAATGACCTATCGTATTGCAAGAAAAACATTTAAGAGGAAATTTCCCTTTATACTTACCTTCTCCTCTAGGTACTCTCTTGACAAGAATTGCTTCAATCTCATCTAGCTTTCTCTCTTCTTCTTCAATCTCTCTCATTTCTTCTTCATACTTGAACACCTTTCTAGAAGAAATTTCACCCAGATAATATCTTTGCTTATCCCTTCTGGAGGTAGTAGCTTTGAATGTAGATTCTATCTTAGGAAGAGCATCACCAAACTCACTTAACTCAAAAGAAGTAAGCTTACCAATCAACATGTCCCTGGTTACATTTTTCATAGTTTGGATCTCCTCAATAGCAACAACTTTGTGTTTGTATGCAGTAGGCAAGGATCTAAGAACTTTAGCAGAAATATTTGATTCTTCCAATGTTCCACTAGCACATCTAATATTACACACAAGTTCATTCACTCTTTGCATGAAAGCAGTAGTGTTCTCATCTTCACCCATCTTCAATGTTTCATATTTCCCTTTCATACTTTGCAACTTAGCAATCTTCACATGCACATCACCTTCATACAAAGTTTCCAACTTATTCTAGATCTCATAAGCAGTCTTCAAATCCATCACATTTTTCATCTCGGAATTAGTCAAAGCACTCAAAAATGCTTCCTTAGCCCTCATATTATATTCAACATCTTTGATCTCAGCAAAAGTAGAAGGACCATTATGTGGGATAGCATACCTATTCTTTGTAATGTTCCATAAAGATTCACCAATGCATCTTAGATGACACCCTATTCGAGTCTTCCACAAGGAATAATTTGTTCCATCAAATCTCTGACTATGCTTTTTGTATGTCGCCATCCCGGATCACCTCAAGTTGTTAAACTTATTCCAAGGAACTTGCTCTAATACCAATTGTTGGCAACACAAGGGAAGACAATTGAGAGGGGGGGTGAATCAGTTGTCACTGAATTTCAAACTTTATTAAACTTATTATCCTTATTCTTAGATTTGATTAATAACCATGAAAGCATAGATCATCAACACATTAGAAACACACACAACATCAAGATTTTTATGTTGAAACCCTATTAGGTGAAAAACCATGGTGGAGATCAGTCAACAAGATTATACCCTGTTAAAAGTATAAGAGAATAAATGG